>CM060870.1:26485723-26613223 GCA_030737845.1 Acorus calamus
ATGAAAATAACTAAAATGCAACTAAATAAATATTTATTTATTTAACATATATTGTTATCTATTCAGATATAGCTATCAAAGATGCCCACTAAGTGAAGGTTTTTGTTAAATGTGTTAGATTTATTTTCTACTCAAACCTAATTTAAGTCAATGCTAACCAAATCTTAAAAAGCTGTCACTGGGTCTGAATAACAATAATTCAAGGCCCATGATATTCTATTCCATTACCTTGGCCACTTATGTATTCCAGGGGGACATTTTGAAATATAATATTCCTTGGATGGGACTTTCAGTGATATTTGACCTTTCTTACAAATGAAGTCAAATCACTCAACCATCCAAAGAGGAAGACAACTGAATAATTTAGCAAATTTTTTTTTGCTTAAAAAATTAATAATGGTCTGGGGCCCTATATTTGTTTGTCTGGTCAGTTCCACTTTATACAGTCATACATCCTGATATACTGGGTTCCACTGTTATAATAGCTTAGGTTTTGGAATTTTTCAATGCTGACAATGCATTTATTTCTTACTGATCTATGTATGCTATTTCTCTGAGCTGACCCACAGTTGGATATCTAATTGATATAGCAATACTATTGAGTTTTGTCAGAATAAATTTACAGTGCAATTTAATTAACTTACTAATAGTTCAATGTGGCATAGATTAGTGCAGTATTAGAGAAATGGTACAAAAATCAAATCTTCATTATCATAGTAAAGACATAATAAAAGTACTATTAGGCAGTGAACATTGAAAACATGTACTATGCCCAGAATTGACAGATCAGACATTAGTAGATGTCAATATTTTCGGTCTTGAAAAACCTAAGTATAATTATTCTAGATCAGCTGCTCCTATTTTAAAAAATATATATATAATTATCATTAGCATTTATTGATTGAAATAAAGAATGTGGTGTTTAAAATTTCATAAGGAGTTTTTAAACTTATAAAATATACACATTTAATATTATTTAATTAAAATGACCAGAATCACTAAATCACCACTAACAAGTTTTGCACGATTGTGCAGTTTTTGTATTTGTAGGAAACTATTTCTGTAATCATGTAACCAAACAGTTTTATTATACCAGTTCTCTATAAATATATTTCAAACAAATAATGTCCAAAAAGCTGCGATTTTCAAAAAGTTGGGGTAACGAGCTTTCTATAAAATCAGTTTTGCAATCGTGCAACCAAACACACTATTAATATAGTTTGAGGACCCGATGTGCTGATATAACGGGTGGTTTATATTGAATTTTATCAAATTAAATAAACTAAAAGTTCAAGATAAATCCGACCAATTTAGTTTTGCTTTTGGGGTGTGTTTGTGCACAAGGTTAAAAGGAAAATGAAAGAAAGTGAAGGAATTTGGATCAAAGGAAAAGTTGTGAAAAATAAAAAAAAATTTCTTTGACCAACTTTCAAGGTGTTTGTGTATTTGGTGGAAAAAATTTTCATCACTTTCTCTCAATTTCTCACCTATAGAGAAAGGAAAAAATTTTCTCACTTTTTCTAATAAGACAAAATAGAAGAGGAAAAGTGATGGAAAAATTTTTCTTCTCTTTGTTTAGCACAAATGCTAGCTTTTTGAGTGGTCAAAAGAAATTTTTTTATTTTCCACTCACTTTCCATCATGCACAAACACATCTTATAGCTAACATTTCTTTAAACAAAATAAATGTTAAAACATTTAAAACTATAAAAAATTAAAAGAAATATTTATTTTAGTAAAAAAAAGTATTGCTAAATATAATATAACAACAACCATGTAAAACATATTATAAGAAAATCTAATAATGGGTATAAAAATATTCTTCTGGGGTAGTGTGTGTGGACAAGATAAACCAGTCTGACACACGAGCCATCAATACCACAAACATAGTACCACTCTCTCTGTGTATTTATCCATTGAATTCAATGGATAAAATCATAAAAGTGGAATAGGATTAATGAAGGGGATGTGGGGGACTCAACTTTATAAGCCTAGAAACATGGAATTAAATTGGGTGTTGATTTTCTTTTGTTTTATTTATTTACATAAAAGCAGTGATTCAGATAAAGAGCATTGACAACTCTAAATCAGGCAATTCTCACTGACAAAACACTAATGTAAGCTACAGTTGAAAGAGCATGGACAGACTGGACTCAGGAGGGACATTAATTTGTTCACTTTTATTCCATTCTTCATTAACTCCCTTTTGTGTCTTTTTTTGTGGCAGAATCACAGAAACAGAGACTGAATCAAACCTGTGTGTGAACAATCAATTCTCAATGATATATTTTTTTCTTCAATCCCAATGTCTTCTCATGTCTTGTCATATTTGCATTAATATATCTAGTTAAAAAAATTACATTTTTTATTAATTAACATACATTTTATTAAATTATTTTTTATTTTTATAAAAATATATACATTATTAAATAAGATATGTTATTTAAAAAATATATTAAAATATGTGTGTATTGAAATTGAGACTGAAAAGTAACTATACATAATATTATCTATTCTCAAGAGCACATGCAATGTGGGATGAGTTTGGGCCTACTTGTTTGTTAAAGCCCAGGCCCAGACTAGAACATATGTATGGAATCAAAGCCCAATTCAGTGTTAGCTAGTGTTTAATTCAAGGTATAAATGAAAAAATTTGGTATGTATATCATTTATTAATTTTCTTAGTATATGATTTTGTTTATTTATTTTATTAGTTAATTTTATCCTGTCACCGCGAGTAAGATTCGAACCCAAGCTCGCAGTGAAAAGCGGATGCCTCTATCGATCTATATTATTTCAATAATATCTGGAAAAAACGGTTGTCTAATATAGATTTGGAAGAAAAAAAACAATGGGTTTTTTTTCATCATATTTCACATTAATAAAGTTTTTTTTAGTTGAGAGAATCACCACCTTCATTCATTTAATGGGGGATAATGATCCATGAAGCTTTGAAAAAATTAAAATATATGCTGCAATTTAAAATACCTAAAACATGATGAAATAATCACTCAAGTATTTGGTTGATAGCATCTAGAGTTTGACTACGCAATTCAATGATGATATGGAGTTTCTAATGAACCCAAACTATCATTAAATTTGAAAATCAGATCAATTGATCCATTCTTTTCTCTCTAATTCTATCATTACAATTAGAATTCTTTGACCCATGTAAACATCAACTAATTCAAACATCTTCCCTCATTCATGCTCTCTAATCATTATAAACAAAAACTTACTTAAATATTCCAATAAATCTACAAAAAAAATTAAAAAACCAAAACACCTATTTGCAACTCAGAAAAACCAATTAAGATTTATATTAAAAGACTAAAATTATGTGGGTAACTAATTAAGGCCAATTTGAAACCAATCATCAAACGGAATTTATGGTTGTAAAATCAATTTTCAGATAATTGATTTCAAACATCTATTTCTCAAATTCAGTTTATTATTCCAAATTTTAATTTTTTATATTTTAAAATTAGTAAAAGATAGAACCTTGATGTTGATTGAGAACAGTTTTTTTAGTTAATTATGTAATAAATTTTAAATCACAATTGTTGTAAAAAATTGATTTAAAACATAACCAACAAAAGGAATTGAGAAATTAACCATCTATTTCTCAAATTCAGTTTATTATTCCAAATTTTAATTTTTTATATTTTAAAATTAGTAAAAGATAGAACCTTGATGTTGATTGAGAACAGTTTTTTTAGTTAATTATGTAATAAATTTTAAATCACAATTGTTGTAAAAAATTGATTTAAAACATAACCAACAAAAGGAATTGAGAAATTAACCATCTATTTCTCAAATTCAGTTTATTATTCCAAATTTTAATTTTTTATATTTTAAAATTAGTAAAAGATAGAACCTTGATGTTGATTGAGAACAGTTTTTTTTAGTTAATTATGTAATAAATTTTAAATCACAATTGTTGTAAAAAATTGATTTAAAACATAACCAACAAAAGGAATTGAGAAATTAACCATCTATTTCTCAAATTCAGTTTATTATTCCAAATTTTAATTTTTTATATTTTAAAATTAGTAAAAGATAGAACCTTGATGTTGATTGAGAACAGTTTTTTTAGTTAATTATGTAATAAATTTTAAATCACAATTGTTGTAAAAAATTGATTTAAAACATAACCAACAAAAGGAATTGAGAAATTAACCCCACCCCCCCCCCCAAATCAAAAAAGTTCACCCCAAACCCTAAACCACACAAGCAAGCCCCCACAAGGGCATGATTTTTCACCCCCACTCAGATCCTCCTGTCCTTCAAAAACATGTGTAATGTGGGGCCATCCCCTACATAATGAGTATCTGCCCCATTAGTCCTCACACCTAGGAGAACCACCTATCACTTCAAAAGCATACACATCAATCCAAGTCCCACACCACTTGGAAAACTAAAGATTTGTAAACACACAACTCCACCACTCCATGTCACCCATCTCTCTTCATGACCCATTCTCTTAACAAAAGAAAAAAATAATGGTAGTAGATAAAGCCTTGACTGGTCCTTTTTTCAAGGCCATTTATGCAAGCAAGCAAAACAAAACCTTGTCCTTCCCTCAATCTGTGTTATGTTTTAAAACTAGGGACTTTTTCATAATGTAGAGAGAGATTGAAAGGGAGGGACTTTCAAATAAATTAAAGGGGTTATTCATATTTATCTCCCTTCAAATATCAAGAATTGAATATATATATCACTAATGTACTGATGGTAGTGTTAAGAGAATCCCATGTACAATCTTTCATAATAATCTCACATGTTTTGATTTCTTACAAAAATATGTATTTCATGTTGAAACAAAATTTATATCTTCAAAATAATAAAATTTATATTCCAATAAATTGTATATAACACTTTACATTAATTAAAAAAATTCAAACATTACATATTTAATCTAATAAAACATATACTTCATGAATGAATGTAATTAAATATATATAGTACTACATATAAAAATTGAGTGTAGCAAAGTCATTCCATTAATCATTGGAAACACCCTTGCATTCCATTAAAAACAACAACGGTAGACAAGTTATTTTCTAAACTGCTTTGTAGACTGATTATAGTTATCTAAGGCTGCACTAGGAACCAATTGTCAAATTGATTTGTTTCAATAAAATCAGAACTTTCATATAAGAGTTCCAAATAATTTTTCCAAACTTTAGCTTTTGTTTCCTATTTTATTTTTTTGTGTTTAAAACCACAAACAACTTCTATGAAAACTGATTAATATAAGTTATGATTACATTTATTTTTGATGATTAATCCAAATGGTGTCCATTAAAAAAATTTGATTTGTAGGGTTATAAACATATTAACCCTTTTTTAATATTAAATAAATAATTAAATTAGAAACCCCCACAACAACACCCCATGAGACAGGCATTCCTGTTTTAGGCCCGAAATAGTCCCCAAATCCTCCCCCCACCCCCCCCCCTCAGTCGGCCATTCAATTCATGTGGCCCCATTCACTCACCTAATACCACAACACATCCCCTTCTTTTTCTCTCCCTTTGAGACACCTCACAATTATATTTATTATAATAATATATAATATAATATAATATTGCATCCAAAACTTTCAACCCATCCCCTATAGTGATGACCAATTCAAACCTTTTCAATTACAGTACAACAATCACTTTTAAGTGGGTTCTTTTTTCTTTTTTTAATTTTTCCTTTAGCAAGTGAAAACAAAAGAAACAGTTTTTTAAGGTTTCCCCCTTCAAAATAAGAAAAATTAAGTGGAGGACCACAAGCTTCATTTTTAATCTTAAAAAATACACAACTCCTCTCCTTTTTTACATATAATTCAAAGCCATCTCTTCAATATCATTTCTCTCTCTATCTTCACTATCTTTGCTTTTAAATGGGTCACCTTAGAAGAAGCTATGCTGTGTTGTTGTGCCTTCTCTTCCTCACATTCTCTCACTGTGATGGCATAAGAAGCTCTCAAGATTTGGGTGTCAAGTCCATGATGCCAGGGAACTCTGGTCTCTTCTATGGGTTCCTTCCAAGGTCTCTCCCAATACCTCCTTCTGGTCCTTCCAAGAGAATCAATGGTGTTGGGTTGCAGAACCTCCAAAAGAGGCCTTGAAAATGATCAAGATTTGAAGAAGTGGTGGAGATTTGTCACCTGGGAGGTGAATCAATGTACATGTGTTTTGTTTTTGTGTTTTGTGGAGGTTTATATATTCTTTTTTGGGCTAGTTTAGAGTGAGACATGAAATCATATGTGATGGATATATGAAATTGTTACTTCTTTTTATAGTGAAACAACTTGTTAGCTTGATTTTGAGACCTTTTCATGTATTATGTTCATGTGGGTGTGTGTCAGTATATCAAAATTAGGGTTTTTTGCATGCAGAGAAGCATTGTTAGCCCTGATTTTAATAAGGTGAAATGCAACAAAAAAAAATCTTTGAAGTGGTGTTTGCTTTTGGAATTGATGAAGATGGAGAGGTAGTGATGATGGGGTTGGTATGTTTTTTGTGTTGGGTGTGACAAACGCTTATTAGTTGTAATTATAGAGGGTGATCTTTATTTGATTTTGTTCATTCTTTCTTTTGATAATATAATTGTGTTGTTCATAAATTGTGGAAGCCATTGTTGTCTTGTTGATGAAGAGATTGGGAATTGTTTTAGGATGAACTTTGAAATCAAAAAAAAAAAAATGATGGATTTGATGGATGAGCCGTGCATTATATCGAGTCAATGACTATATGGTGACGTATGTTTTTATAATTAATGTATTATATATTATATTATATGCTTTTGAGGAGATATTGTTCATGGTATATTTGTAGGGCATCAATTATACCTCTTGTAGTAGGGGTATGGGGCCAGTGTTTGTATAGAGAATGTTAATAACTTGCAATACAATATACAAAATTTTGTTTTTATTTAATTTTTTGGATTTGTTTATTGGGGGGGGGGGGGGGGATTTGTATCCTATATGGAAGGCAATGATGTTAGGTTATGATTTGAATAGTTTAGATATAAGTTATAATGATTACAGGTTTACCAATAGAAGGATTTTTAGGTGGATTTTTTGAACCAATTATATATTCTTATTTTTAAAATCTAGAGAAAGTGATTGAATGAATAGGTGTTCTTGACAAGCAGATTGGAGTATTCTTTTTTAAAAAAAAAAAAAAACTAATATGCATAAGTACTGAAGTGGGAGATTTGTATAAAAGTACTTTTGGCTTATGAAACAAACTCTGTTTTTGATATTTTTTATTAATTAATTAATGTATCTTTGATGTTGTTTAATTTTTACTTAAATTCACAAGCCAAAATTTGGAATGGTCAATTAATAATTTTATATATACACACACATATATATAGCTTTCATAGATGATTTAGGTCTTTTGAATCAAAATGTCTTTTGTTTCAAAAAAAAAAACATGTTTCATGAGAGCATTTGTGTGCATTCTCGCTTACATACTCACTTTTATCAAGCATATACTCTGTTGGTCCGGTTTAGTATTAATTTTTTAATAATAGTTTATACTCTAAATTAATCAAAATAATCAGTGCTAAACATTTCAAAAATAACATATACTTTCTTCTCCCTCTCCTGGTATTTCACAGGAGGGCATTGTTGCACTCAAACACTTTGACAATCATTAATATATATGTCATGTCACCTGACATGATATAAGAAATCATCTAATGCATTATATATTTTATCATGACATGGTATATCTAGTTACGAAAACACTGGCAGAACGACATTATGGGGGGGGGGGGGGGGGGGGGGAGGTATAGGTATATCCAGTTAACACTTAACAACCCCCCCCCCCCCCCTCTCACCCAATGTATATATAGGTATATTTGATATATTTTGTGTGTGTGTGTATTATATAGGTTTATTAGACTCATTTGGTGTGTATTTGATGATCTAAACAAAAAATGAAGCAAAAAAAAAAAAAGATGAGAATTTGAGCAGCTTAACCTGGATAAATTCCAATCATATACACCTCCTAAGCCAAAAATAAATCTGAAGTTCAAGATCAGACACAGTGCTCAAACTCAAAGCATGGTGTGTCTGACTGACACACCAAAAAAGAAAAGAAAAAAAGCCATGCAAAAACATTATCCCCACCATCTTAAACATGGATCAGGGTCCTTCATTAGGAAAGTCACATATATATACCTAGGTGGGGACAAATGTATTCAATTCTTTACCAACTTCAACATCTCTTGCATTCCCATTTGGAGCAAATACATTTAATAGGTTATGTTGCCGACCAAGGATAAAAATTCGAGGCCTTTGGACATTGAAGAGAAATCCTTTGTTTTGGTGTCATAAGTCTTTGGTTTGCTTGATGAAAATGGTCTCTCTCTCTCTCTATCTCTCTCTAGAATCTTCCTTGGTTTGGTTTGTAGATAGTTTATCTGAATATATAAAATAGGCATACAGGACAAAGTAGGAGTTAGATGATTTTTTAAATGATTGTGCTTGTTTTGATATAATATAGTTTTAGTTTTGGATGGATGAAATAATATGGTCCTCCTTTGGATAGTTTTAGGGTATTCTAATTATCAGGATTCATAACATTTTTTTTTTTTTTTTTTTTTTTGGGGGGGGGGGGGGGGGGGGAGGGGGGATTAGACCTATCCATTCTTTATCTATCTTCTTCTTTGTAAAACAAACGACTATGTATGAAAGACAAAAAAAATCTTCTAAAACAAGAGTGAATTGTGAAAATAAAACAAAATTTCATGACCACATGTACAGAACTTGATATTTCAATCAAGTTCTCTAGTAGTTATCTATCTCATAATTCTCCTCCTAATTTTGCATATTGAGTGCTACTACACTTAATCAATTTTACAGGCTCATCTACAATATATCAGAAGTGATCCATCAGTCACTTATGCATTGCGATAGCGCAGTGTATACTATGCTATATAAATATATAAAAGTTTTTCTTATTTTTATAAAAGAAAAAAATTAATTGTATCTCAATATATATTTTATTTTTTATAATGATATGTATTTCAATGAGTGAGTGCATATTTTTTAATAGAAAAAAATTTAATATAAAATGCAGATGGGACTAGATACAAGGTTGGATATATTATTTTTTTTCACATTACCTAACCGGAGAAAAGGGTTTTCAAAAAAAAAAAAAAAATTGTTCCCACGAATGTGTTTCATACAGGGGTTTCTCATACATAACATGCAAAAATTCCCTCAAAAAATCAAAAACAAAAAAAAGATACCTGATGTTGATTTGGGAAGGGCCCCCTGACTGAGACCATGCTTGACTTTTTGTGACTGATGATCTTGGACTTCTCTCTCTGTTTCTTCTCTCTCTCATTGATTTTTTTTATATGGTATACTCAAAGGGGGCTTAAACAAGTAAACATTTATTTCAAAGCTTTTATATAGTCTCATTTACAGTTTCACATGCAATCTTCAAATAAGATATATAATTTAAAACATGTTATCATGAGTTCATACAATTTATTAGAGTCGGTATTTTATTTTTGTGAAAATATATTTTGTAGTACATAAAATATACATATTTAAAAAAATCAAAGCATGTGAAACCAATGCTTTAAAAATCTTTTCTGAGCCCCGATTAATCCCCCACCTAGGCCTAAGCGGGCACAGCCCACAACACTTTGCGTCTAACCACTTTTCCGATTAAACCCTAGTTAACTAATGAAGGTGGTGTTTTCCCTCAATAAATGTAGTCGGATCGAGGATCCACCTCCAGGTGAAGATCCAGGTCCTCACACCTGAGATCCTGCACCAAAAGAGCCTGGGACAACAATGTGGTGCTGGCTTAAGGGACTTCGACACTCGAGTTAGTAAAGTGAATGAAGAAGATAAAGATGAAGAAGATGATTCAAGAAACCAGAAGACTCAATGTTTTCAGTGCTTATTTGTGAATGCCACTCTCCTCCTCTTGCTCTTTTAGTCAAGTGAATGACCGCATCATTTTTTTACTCAAATGTCCTTCTGTCTCAACGAGAATCTTTTGACATGAACGATTCCACAAGGTACAAAACTGGGGTTTGTTAAGATGTCGTGGCAACATAGCGTAGCTTTATTGGCTCTAACCGTGACTGCAATGAACAGTGGCAGGCGGCTTGTCATGGTCAGACACGTCTTTGCCAATTCGGTGGGGTTGAGTAACCATGTCCTTGTCTTAGCTTGCAATTTCAATTGTCCCCCTCCTCCTATGGCCAGGCATATGTCTGGACCTAGGTCAAGCTAACTAGACTCGGAGGTGCTCCAACAATTATGTTTCGGAGGTAGTTAGACTAGCTAGATCACCCTAGTCATCCTCATACCATAGTTGGTCTGGTCGTCTTTGATTTCTTCTCAAGGTCATCCTCATACCATAGCAGGGAGTTCGTGATCCAAACTGTTCTCTCGGGTGCGAGAAGACCTCCCGAGCAGGACTCTTTGAGTGAAGAACTGTGTCGTTCTTCTCAAATGATCGATATTCGGTCGTAATCTAAGCCGGATCATGCTAGCCATTTACCCGACTTATAAAGACACATGGCGCTTTAAAAAAAAGAGCGAGATTTTCCCTCCACAACTAATAAGCTATTAAGTTACTTTATATATTATATATTTATTAATTATTTTTTAATGATATCCCTACTATGCTTATATTACTAAATTTGGTTTTAATATTACTTTGTTATTATTTTGTAGTCTAAAATGATATATATATATATATATATATATATATATATATTTATGTTATATTTATTATTCTAAAAAAATAATTAATTAATCCTTTATTATTTCCTGACCGTTTAACCAATTAATCCATAGTCTCTCATCAACCGTCTGACTAGCACCTCGCGATTTTTACATGAGACTGCCGATTGTCCTAATATATTCCTATATATTTTATATGAAACCAACTAACCCTGTTTTGGTGGTTAGAGTCCAATGGACGATTTCAAGTTTCAACTGCCATTGTCGGTTGAGTCTTTATATATAATATATATATACACCAAAATAAAACATTGCATGTGACATGTGAAACCTGATACGCTTATGATTTGAGTGGACATTTCATTCATATAATAAGCTCTCTTTATGTTATGTCTCTATAAAAAGTTGGACTTGTGTGACACCACCCTTTTGAAAGGGTCACTGCATTCATGCACTGTTGGTGTTCATGGACCAAAGTTTGGTGTATTAAAACATTTTTCTACTATTGAAGGCATAGTGGATCACTGTTACATGAGGTCGCAGGGGGTGTCAAGATTGTCAATTAAAAAAAAAAATATCAAGAAAACTCAAATCAGACTTATCATAACAGGGACGATGACAAAGTAGTCTGGTGGAAGAAAATATTGAACAACTAACCATGAGAGTTGTCAAAAGTCAGATAAGCCAAACTATGTTGAAGGAATAAAAAAAATGGTGTTGACGCACTTATTGCAGTTGTTACTTCACTAGCACGAGATATAAAATTATTTAATATGATATATACTTCATCAAAAAAAAATATAAAAAATGTACATTCACTTTGTATGCTTATATACAATTTTTTTTAACAAAGGAATATATTACAATAGCTAAGAAATTGAAAAAAAATTGTGGGATGCAAATGAAACTAAAAAAAAAAAAAAAAAAGACTTACATGGGATCCACTAAAATAGTAGCTATCATACAAGGAAGACACAATATCCTATTGTTTAAGCCTCCAAGTGTTGTTACACGCATTATTATATAGAGTTTTGGGTGCAATATTATATTTTCTAATGAGATATGTGCTAATATTTCTAACCAAGATATGTGCTTCATAATGTGAATCATGTCAATTTTTTTCCAAAGGTGTGAAAGTTCATCAGTGTATTTCATTTTTTTAATAAAATGTACTAAAGTTTTTTGAAAAATGGCATGGATTAAACATGGATGGCATGGATCACAGTTTTGTGGTACATCAGGTGATTCAGGCAATGTGTCTGTATACTTACTTGGGCAGAATTATTATATGGGCTCCTTAATCATCCAACAGCTATATATCCTTTTAATGAGATATATAATTCTTAATTTTTTTTATATTTATTAAAAATGAATCCATTCAATTCGTAATAAAACGATATAAACTTTTATTCAAAACATACACCTTATTCAATGATGTTTGTTATTTTTACAAAATTAAAACATATAAAAACTAATTTTGAGGTTATACTTAACATTATACTTATATTTACTGAAATACTCATTGATATTTTTTGGAAATTTAGACATAACGTACTACATTTGACAGCATGATTACTATAATTGTATATTTGAACAAATTCTTGGACATTAGCTTTTCCCCAAAAAAGTTAGTTTTAAAACTGAATTTGCAAGAAAAATACCTCTTCACCAATTATGAAAAAACTAGTTTTTTTTGCTATAAAAAAAAAAAAAAAAAAAACTATCCCTAGCCTTTAATTAAACTGTTTCTATTTGAAAAACGAATTTACAGCTTCTCACACCCAAAAACACCCCCAAATGATCCATTAAGATTCATTCAAAAGTAAAATTTCAAAAAGTGGTCCAAACTTATTTCTAAACACTACCTAATATTAGTTTGGTTAACATATATGAGGAAAACCTTTATTGGTAATCTGGTTCAAAGTTCAAATTCGTGTCTTTGTGACCTGGGAAGTGGCATAGATCAAGGTATCAGATATACAATATTGTCTATGGTGATGATTGATATTCCTTGGTGAAATATTAAACAATATAATGATCTACACTCTACACCTGATGCCATGATTTCTGTTAATGGATAAAATCATGCACTCTTCCATAATATAACATTAAAAAAAGAGGGGAGTGATGTTCAAGCCAACACAACCCAAAGACCTTTTGACAAGGTCAGGAAATCATATAAAAGAAACTATATAAATCAGAGTCAATGATCAAAAAGACATATAACATAACAGGCATACAATTCAAAGAAAGAACATCTCCGACAAATTCAGTCAATGAATGGAAAAAGAACCTAGCATAATTAAATTAACAAACTATAATGACTGCATCCTCCAAACTAGAAAGCCAAACAACACAAATACTGCAGTTTTCATGTTAATGCAAAAGTAAAAAAAAGAAAGAAAAAAGGATGGATGGATTGACCGAACGGCACCAGCCTGAAAGAATTAAGTAGCCTGCAAATAGTGACAATTGCAACCAGACTCATAAGTGCCTTCAATATAGAGAGAGCATTTGCCATTTCAAAGATCCTAATGGTATCAGAGGTCACTGGGGGCAGAACAATTTGGCAGAATCATAAATGAAAGTACGAGAACGGGCTATCAAATATCAGGGCAACAAAACTGGGGTACACTTTTTTTCCTGAACCAGTCAATGCAAACCTCTATAAGATGGATGGGAACCCTCTGAAACAATGTCACAATCATGGAACCCAATTTCCCTCCTTTGATGTTTAGGACAACAACATAGAACTTCTGCTACTGCCAAAAAATCTCTTGAACCAAGAGTGAGATGATTGACTTAGCACACAAGCAACAAAGAACCCAGGCATGTATCCAAAATGTCACAAAGGCTTAGCCTGCCAAAAGGTTAAGATATATTAATATCTTGTTTGGAACTTGGAAGGGAAAGAAGAAACTAAAATTGTATTGAGCGATTAAAATTTTACCCGTGCTCCCCATCAATGATTAGTTCAAGAACCATACTTTCCACATGAAGATGCCCTCTTGTTATTTATAGAAGAGCTCTCCAGGTAACCATATTTATCTAGACTCAGCATCTCTTATAGAACCGAAAATTACGAACAGGGAACCTTACCAAACATTGGAATTCGAACAGCAACAGTTGTATTTCAAAGATAAAAGACCACACCGCCGAACTTGCCAAGCAAGAACAAGAACAGGCATCCAACTAAAGCATCATTCATGCGAATCTGAAAAAACACATAACAGGTACCATCGGAAAGTATTCCATTCAAACTCCACACTGAAAACAGAGAATGTGTCCTATGAACACATATAACGGCAAACCGCTGGCCGCATTCTCCTTCAGGCAAGCCCCAGAGCCAAAAGTTCCTTCAATCAGAAAAAGAAAAATACAAGTCAACCATGCAAAAAAGAACTTTTTTTAATAAAGTAATCACACAAAAGACAATTCAGAGTATAATATACATTTCTAACAAACCAAGCATCTGATCAAGAACGATAGCCTCCACTTGGACGTTCATATGGGCCAGAACGATCACGATTGGAAGGGTCACCACCAGAATCCCTACGACTCCCTGAATCTCTGCTGCGTCCACCATAACGATCCCCATTACGATCAGGGCCATGACGACCACCACCATAACGGTCATCCCTGCCACCGTATCTATCACCTCCACCTGATGGGCACTCCCTAGCAAAATGACCAGGCTTTCCACACTTGAAGCACTCTCCAGATCCCCGACCCCCTCCATAATCCCTACCACGGTCACGATCACGATCACGATCACGACCACGGTCCCCATCATAGTCCCGGTCCCCATCACGATCCCTACGAGAGCTCCGTGGCTGAGCTTTCTCTACATTAATAGGTCGTCCATCTAGATCAATACCATTCATTGCTTCTATAGCTTCTTCCATAGCTTCCTTGTCATCAAAAGTGACAAAACCAAATCCGCGAGAACGACCAGAGCTCCCATCCAATGCCACCTGCAGAAAGCGAGATGAGTAATTTGTTAAATGGCTTCATCTAACACTACTAGAAATTTCCATCAAATTACACAAAAACAAATCTGAAATTAGAACCTTAATATTCAAATATTTTATGAAAATAAAGACTCAGGACACAGTAAGAAAAGAATGCAATTTCTACCAATTTAAGCAAGCTGTAGTCAAAGTCGCTAGGTTCGCTGACTTTCAGAATTGAAAGTGCAACTGTATAATGTCAATCAAGCACACAATTGCTTATTTTGTAACTAAGCCATACTTTTGGGGTACTCCACAACATAGCTGTTTCATCTCTCATCCCAAATCCCATCTACATTATAAGTTAAAAATATTACACCATAATTATTTTCTTCAGTTTTTTAGCTGATAAATTAGCATGGCCAAAAATCCAATGCATCTACTGAGTGACAAAGATGATAGTTTAATGTGCAAAAGTATTGGATGCACATCAGCTTTGCACCACAAGGTACACGGTCGTACAGACATAAGATCATGGCACAATATTTACGAGAAGATAGATTATTAATTTTATCTAACTATTTATATAATCATTAAATAAATAAAAAAACACCATAAATAAATAGATATCACCAATCATAAAGTCCCACTCAATTGTCCATAGCATTGTGCCTCAAATTTTGTTTCTTTAGATCAATATACAATCTTTGGTGGTCATCCCAAACTTCTTTGCATTGAAAAAAATGAAACTTAAACAAGGAAAAAATGAGAATGCCCTCATTCAATAGAAAACAGAATATTACCTTCGCATCTACAAGGTGACCAAACTTCTCAAATGCACTTTTCAGGCCTCTGTCAGAGGTAGACCATGAAAGGCCACCGATAAAGCAGCGGTATTCCACTGGCTCCGACGACATTGATCAATTTGCTTAACTGCAGTTAAAGAAGACAGCAGAATGCAACAGAATAAGATAACAAAGAGTATCTTAAATGCTGCAATAAAGATAATCCTAAAGTTAAATGATTGAGCACCATCAAATAATATTACAGCCTTCAAAAAGACAAACTCCGTGTCATCATTTATGTAGAAAGAAAAGAAAAATAGACACACATTTTTTTGAAATAAGTGTCCATCCTTGGAGTCCTACACTGCCATCCCTGTTTTCCTTTTTTGTGGTAGGATTCAAACCATCTAATTAAAGCTTGGTATTCTTTAAAATGAGTTGGGCCTCAGATTTACTTAAAGTAACTGCCTAAACCTGACCCATAAACCAACCCAAATGGATCCATATCCAATTCCAAAATCCAAACAGATGATCGCAAAGAGGTTCAGGGTGGTTATATTAAGCTTTAAGCACAAATGGAAGGTGATCAATCCCACATCCGTTCATCAACAATTAGAAATTACATTACCCAATAAATCAATCAAAAGAGAAATAACTAGAACAAATAAAAGATTGAAAATAGATGGGATGATCAACTAGTATATTGTAATTCCTTGGAATAACAACATTGTCTAAAAGTTCACTTAAGTAATCAAACCAGATGAGTATTACAGATTACAGTCTTATCGAAGATGCACTCAAGGGAAAATGGCAATCCAAAGAGTTTCAGTGTCACTAAATTTGTATTAATAGGTAAAGCCAAAAAAAAGAATCCTTCACAGATAAATGACATAAGATAATGACATTAGAAATGTGAAGAAGAAAAGGACAACTTCCACTTTTGGCCTCTGTTTTTTTTTCTTCAAAACGTTCTACACCAGTTTTAATTGTAAAAATGACATGGGATCAATTTGACTGGTCAGCTCTGCTACCTATCCGTTGACCTGAATTTTTTACTTAATCTTCAGTTTTAAAATTTAAATGGTTGTTTTATATAATTAAATTTTAAATCTAATCTGATTTTTAAATTTTGAATCTTATCCTAGTTTTATTTCTTAATTCTTATCTGAAGCTTAGATATTGAATTTAATTTTAATTTTTAATTTTCCATATTATGATATCTAAATAGATTTGACAAAGATTTTATGAATAATAAGGTAGGAGAAATCCATGGTGATGGTGAATTTATCCATCAAATCTATCCATAAATTTAATATTTAAAAATTAAAATAATATTCAAATTTAAAATTAAGATGGGATTCAAAATTGAAAATTAAGATAAGAATCAAAATTTAAAATTTAAATGAGATTTAGAATTTAATCCCATAAACAACCGATTCAAAATTTGACATTTAACATTCAAGTTCATAATTATTTTAAAAGAAAGGTGTTTAGTAGGAGTCTAGGAATGAGGTGGCAGCGCTGGTCCGGTCAAACTGACCCATAGCCGGTATTGCAATTCAAAAAATGGGAACTGGGAATTGCCCAACAAAAAACACAGGATATCTTTTTAGACACAATGAAAGACATACCTCGAGCATGGGAGTTCAGCAATAATTTACGTTTTCAAACAAACATAAAAGGCAACACAACAAAACGTCTTGAATAGGAGCATATGATGATATCATCAACACCAACATAGAACTAGCAAGTTTCCTAGCAATTTAGGGTTTGCATCATAAATTTTATAGAAGCATAAATTCCATCATAAAAGATTTTTTGGTCTAAAATCAAAATACTTGGCCTCTATATAGAAGGACTGCGCATTCTAGTAATGAGTTTAATATATGTTACAAGTCTTCTTCAGCATCTCACTACGTGATACCATTTCTTACCTTGTCTATTCTAAATGTATAATATTGTGTCTTCCAATCTATCCCAACATGAAATACAAACAACTTCCCCTGATACAACCACCAATGATATATTTCCTCCATTTCACCCATTCAACAAATCATTCTGATTTTCTACCACACACATCCAAAATGCTCTTATACACCCAACACACACATATCCAAACAACATGGATAGGACAACCACTATACTTGGGAACCACAAAACAACCCAAACGCAACGCAGACTTCCACAAAGATCACAACCAATGTCCCCATCTCCCTATAATATGTACCATAATCAAGGGCATCAAAGATCACCATCTTTTTCACCATTATTAAAATATTATCGATTTATACCCAATTTTTAAATCCCCTCTCATAAACCCTATCATTCAATTATAATCATGGAAGATGAAAACAGATATATCAGATTCGAAACCTCAACAAAGCTATACAGAAGTTATCAACATCAGCCCACCAAAGCTTCACGATGAAATCAACAGAAAAAATCGAACTTCAAATAAAAGGAAAAGAAATGAACACATGCAATCAAGGTAACAGATCTGAAACCCTAACTAAGCTCTTTTTGGTAAATTTTGTTTAAAAAAAATAATATAAACGAAGACGAGAACGATCAAACGTACGAGAGAACGATATGAAGAAACAAAGAAAGAAAAATCGGAGAAAAAAAGGGGATCGATTCGAGAGAGAGCACCTCGAGAGGAGGGAGAAGAAGGAGTCTTGGAAGCGAAGTTTGGATTTTCAAAACCCTAAAAACGAATCCTCTCTTGAGATCCGGTGCATCTCCTCTCTTTGAGAAGAGGAGATGCTTTGCCTTCCCGTCTGGAGGATCAGAGGCCGTCCGTTTTAAGGCGGCACACTCATCGGACGGTTGTGAGATCTAGAAATCATTTAATAAATGTTACCTGGGCCGCGGGCTATCATATTCACTTATTTTTTTACATAGTTAAATTACAGTCTTATATACCTAGTTAAAAATCATTATACGATATATATGTTTCATTAAATTTTTTCTTAGATTTACTAAAAATATATTTATTTAACTTAAACCAGAGCGATATATACTTTTTCAGTGTTGGTTTTCTTTTGAAAAAGTGTAAAATAGTATAATACATATATGTCCTTCATTAAAAATATATCACATTAACCCAAATCTCCCTTTTTTCTCTATTCGATTACAAATCTTTCATATTAATTTCAGTTACATCATATTTCAAAATTTAAATTTTGAAATCTTTACATAATAAATGAATTTTCTATTTCAGTTACACCAAAATTTATCTAAATTACATCAAAACTACCTAAATTAATTTTCGTTAAAATCCTTCAAACAGCAGTAAAAACATTTCCTACATGTTTACATCCTTTGTTACATTTACATTACATAAATATTTTACATTTCATGCAATGTTTAAACAATTTTAAAACGAATCTTTACATTTCATGGAGAATATCAAACACTTGTTTTGCTGTGAGTAACATTTAACAAATATTACATGAACTATTTGTTTCATTTTAATAAAAACTGTTTTATATATATATATATATGGTCGCGATTACGTGCGGTATGCGGTCGGTGCGGTTTACGACGTGGGCCGTCCGATCGCGGGTCCATCGCATCCAACGGTCGACGTGAATACCCGACCGTCCGATGCGATGGACCCGTGCGGCCCGTGATCGCGCACCGCACCGACCGTAAACCGGTAATCGCTCCCTATATATATATATATATATATATATATATATATATATATATATATTATATATATATATATATATATATATAGAGAGAGAGAGAGTCGTGCGATTACGTGCGGTTTACGGTCGGTGCAGTGCGCGATGGGTCCATCGCATCGGACGGTCGGGTGCGATTCACGTCGACCGTGGATGTCCCGCATCGACGGCCCACGTCGCGCATGACCGCAAACCGCACCTAATCGGTTCACTATATATATATATAGAGAGAGAGAGAGAGAGAGAGAGAGGAGTGATTAGGTGCGGTCGGGGGCGTGCGGCCTCGATCACGGGTCACGCATCGACGGTCGTTGGATGCGATGGACCCGCGATCGGACGACGCACGTCGGATCCGCACGACCACACCGACCGCACGCTATCACTCGGGTATATATATATATATATATATATATATATATATATATATATATATATATATATATATATATATATTTCTAAATGTTTTACATTCCATTCAATTTACTTGTAGTTCATTGTTACATTTATGAATGTAACAAATATAAATCAATACATGTATGCGGTTGACTGTTACATTTACGAATGTAACAAAAACGACACAGATTTCAAAAAAACGAAGAATGTTATATATATAATGTAACATTATAAAAAACAAATCCAACTATGAAAAATGACATTCAAAACATAAATAAAACCTGATCTGGTAGACGTTGATGGAAGATCCAACTTCATAAAGAACAAAACAATGTTTACGAACTTCACAGGATTAAAAAATCTGTGAGAGTTACGAGGTGAGCAGCAACAATGGCCACAAGTGGACTATTAAGGAGAAGAAAATGCAGAGAAGACAACAAGAAGAAGAGATGGGTCTTCGAAGATCATCTTGATTATCTTTCGTTTTTTTTTATTTGTTTAGATCTCATTCAAGAAAATAATAATAATTCGGTTGAGATATGCATAAAGAATTAATGATACTCCATGATTATCGGAATGAATTTTGAAGTTGTTATCAAGTAAAGGGTATAATAGATAATATCCTATTGCCACCTCATGGGGCCTATGATGGAGGCCTGTGAAGTTGGGGCATAGAAAACATTATTGATACTTTTTATCAAAATATATATCTCATTATATGGTATTTATAAATTTTAAAAAAATGAAAACATATATGGTCTAAGTTTTTTACTGTAAAAATGATTGAGTCTAACATTATTCTATTTTTTTTAATGTACTGAATTGTTTAAATATATATAATTTATTTTTTCATTATAGTTTATATTTCCTTTTAGTTGAGTATATGCTTTAAGAAAAAAATCAAAATAACTTGAGGCGGTTAGATGTATGAATATATTTTGAATATGGAAATTGTTCAAAAAAAATGCAGTACTCACAAGTAATGTTTTTTTCTAAAATAATATATCACATTTAATAATGTGTGTTATAAAAAAGTGTAAAAACTTTCAAACAATATATATATTTTTTGACATTGCGAGTGTAGGACCCTCAATGGAACTGTAAATGGGGTTGTAAAAAAACCATATAATGGCACCTTGAATGAACGTGAAAAATGATACATTCAACTTTGTAGCCCACACACATTTTGATTTTTTTTTAAATATGCACTAAAAACAATTAAACTATTTTCTTTTATAAAAAAAAAGGGATTTTTGCATATATACCCCTATTATATTTTAATTTTGTGAAAATACGCCTGTTAAAATCTATTGTGCAAAAATACCCATGTTATTCTTTAAATGAGTGCATCCGTGCCCCTGAGGTTATCTGTCGTTCGGTTTGGTTAAACAATGTCGTTTATGCTCCGTTAAGTTTATGTGAAAAAACCTGAAATGCCCTCCTCTACACCAAATGTGTTTCTTCAACCTCCCGAAGTTCACCATTTTTGAATCTCTCCATCTTTTGATTCTCTCTCTTTCGTGTGTCCGTCGCCCCTCTCTCTCTTTAAATCCGTCCAAGCAAACACTGTTTCCAAGCCTTTCACAATGAGCACTTCATCCTCAATGGTAGCAAGTCCTTTCAATCCTTCTTGTCATTGTGGTGTGCCTTGCAAGATTTGAACATCCACCAAAGATAAGACCAAAGGAAAGAAATTCTACAAGTGCATGCATTGGGGGGTAAGAATGATCTTCATTTGTCCTTTTTCTGATAATTTGTTTTAAACATTTTGTATATGCATGAGTATTGCTTGATGAAATGCACAAACCATTTTTTTTTTTTTTTGCAGAAATCTGGAGATTGTGACTTCTTTACTTGGGCTGATGACATGCTAACTGATGCATATGAATTAGAAAGAAAATTGAACATGATAAATGAATTAGTGGATGTGAAAATCAAGGAAATGGAGATAAAAGTGTCCAAAATGAAAGTAAAGATGAACTCACTGGAAGAGAAGTTCAAAGAGATGGTAGAGAAGATGAATAAGAGGACATGTGCCTTTGATAATGGGTTTTGCATGTATTTTAGGATGGTTGTTCTGTTCATGGTTGTTAACTATCTACTCAATGTAATATATCAGCACATGTAATGTGCTTGTAATCCATTGTACTGTTAATGCAATCAATGTAGTGATCAGCACATGTAATGTACTTTCAATCTTCAATGTACTGTTTATGCATGTAATGTAATTGATCACTTGTTCAAGTGTGTCAATGCAATGGATTTGATGCAATTCCTGAACACAAATAATACCATAAGTGTAACACAATTTGAAAAATACCAAATACTGATTAATACAGACATTGTTTGATACACATAGAACACAAATTGTCTACAAAACTATTTAATACATCTAAACAGAATATATATTGTTTTACCACAACAAAAAAATATATTGTTTTAACACACCAAAAATACAAATTTCTTCAACAGATGGCATTGTTCTGGGTGGTCTTCTCCATACAACTGAAACAACAACATCATGTTATGTCTCAAGTGGTTGTGGGTGGTCTTCTCCCTCTGAGCCCCATGTAACCTCTTGCCTGAGTACCTGTAACATATTCAATCAAGTGAATTAATGAATTCCAGAACCAATGACAGTAATGAATACTTGTTCCATATGAGAACATTCCTCTACCATAGCCTCTAGTTGGTCCACGCATGATTGGTTCTCCATCAACAAACCCCCTTGCAGTCCCTCTTCCCTCTGCTGGCATTCCACAATGAGGATTCAAACCTCTAACTTCCCTTCCTCCTATTGCTCTCTCTTTTCCCCTACCATCTTGCTTTTTGGGCCTTCCTAGTGGTCTCTTCTCAGAACTGAAACATAAGTTAATATAGTATTTTGACTATAAAGTTGTGGATGATTCACATATAGAGCAGTGGATGATTAACATATACCTGGATGCCTCAGTTGATGCTCCCCTTGAACTGGAATCTTGCATTGGTGGATTTTTACAAGTCTTTTGATGATGTCCAATACCTCCACATTTTGACATTTATTTAACGAATGTTCAAAAACATATAACACTTCAAATTTAACGAATTAAATCAATAAAATAATCAACTTACAAGAGAAGATCGGCTTGCTTGATTGTTTTGACTAACATTAAGACTTCTCTGGAGCTCCACAAGACGATTGGTAGTTGCGATTGCTCTATTGATGAGGGCACCATCAATAGACCTCACAAGGGCCCTTCGACCGGCTCTATTGGCGCCTCTCATGAAGAACAGAGTGATCTAGGGTTTTTATGAGGGCTCAAAGGGATGATGGAGGTGGATTTGAGGGAAGGGATATAGGGTTTCACTGTTGGTATTTGGAGGGTGAAAGAGATTAAGGTTTCACTGTTGGGTTTTTGGGGTGAAAGGGAGTAGGGTTTACTGTGTTTTGTGTTTTGTGTTTTTTGGGGTGAAAATGATGATACACGTGTGTAAAAGCTAGGGTAATATTGTCATTGCACATGTGTGATTAAACCATTTAATCATGTTCAACTAGGGTTAGACAAAATGTGTGACGGAGGGGCACAGATGCACTCATTTAAAGAATAACATGGGTATTTTTGGACAATAGGTTTTAACAGGGGTATTTTCACAAAATTAAAATATAACAGGGGTGTATATGCAAAAATCCCAAAAAAATGATGTATATATTCATACAAATTGAATGCATGTTTTTATATTTTTCATAATAGA
The DNA here is from genome assembly GCA_030737845.1 of Acorus calamus. Lineage (NCBI taxonomy): Eukaryota > Viridiplantae > Streptophyta > Magnoliopsida > Acorales > Acoraceae > Acorus > Acorus calamus. The sequence goes on from CM060870.1 coordinate 26,508,990, forward strand.
GTATATGTTGCATTAGTGATGTTGATGATTATAACATGATTGTGAAATAAATTCAGTGTATCAATGTCCTTTGAATATGCCTGAACTTGACCTATTTTTATCCCCAAAAGCCACGACGTCGGTATGGAACACTACCCCTTTTGGTGCCCTCCCAATGAGCAAGGTGGATCGTTTATTGTTTAAAGCCCCTCGTGGCCTAGTTCTCTTGGGCCATTGACTCTCAGGTTTATTCTAGATTCATGTTAGTCCGTCTCTCTAGCACCGATAGTGGGATGCTGATGTGACCATAAAAATTAACATGTTTTTGTATATTTGAAAAAAAGTTTAATGATTCAATCTTGTTGTATAATCCAATTGTATCTTTCGTTATTGGCATTTGATTGTAGCCTTTCAGGTGAAAGGATGCAGTTGATGGTTGGCTAACCCTGTTTAACCGCCGGTCAATTGTTGTTTGAGACAAATTGTAACACCCCCGAATTCACGACTCCATTTTGAAGCGTAAAATTCGGTTGTGTTAACTTAATTCTTCAAATTTTAAAGTTCTATTTTTCTTTTTTCTTTTATCCAGAGATTTAATAAAATAATATTAAAATAAACTTTATTTTTTAAAGATACTAAAACATCTAAGATTGCACAATACTTTCAATTACTCTTTATATAACTTATATATAAAAAGATATACAACTTGATGCAAATATGGTTACTAGGAAGATGGGCCAACTACATGCCAAAAATTCGATCTAGTCCTTTGACCAAGCAAGTCTAATGTTCTCACACCCACGGTCTCATTCGCAGCTATATGAGATTCATCAATCTAAGTCTTTTAAATATGAAGGTGGGAAAAAGGAGGGGTGAGCAAGCCACACGCTCAGTGAATAAACCTATGGCGTCCCGTTAATAATAACTTTGAAAATAACAGAATTATAGAATCTGAGTCACACAGAACATAATATATCAATATAAGGAAAACATTTGTAAGTCTTACTAAACTTCTAAAATAACAATTCATCTCTTTAGAGGAATAACCATAAAATTCACAAGCACTATACTACATGATACGTATGATGCAACGGACACGCATGTCCGTACGACACGCAGCCAAAAAGGTGCTCCATCTAGAGCCTGGTCACGCAGACCGGTGTCACGCAGACATGGTCCCACTAGACCGGTCGTCACGCAGACGATGTCAAACAGACGGGGTCACGCAGACAGATGATATGCATGCATGATCAATTCATCAACCCATAGTTTGCATGCAAGAATGACATAGTCTCCAATATAGATTATACGTAAAATAATACCTTAAAATCATGGTGTCATGCTCATGTATTCCATAATCAAGATAACAGTTGTATTCATAACATAGGCATGATGCGAATATGATATAAATATAAGTAGTTTTGAGATCTACATAGAGACTAGAGCCACTCACCTTAGGTCCAACGACACAACACCAAACAACTTCAGAAAGTTTAAGGCAACCTAACCAGTCCTGAAACGATACGAATTCATTACAAAATGCACAACCGTACGGGACCCGATGGTACCCGTATTCATAAAAAAAAAAAACCCGACGGCTCTCCTAAGAGCCGTCTAAGGCAAACCCTGATGGCTCCTATAAGGGTCGTCCTTGACAAACCCGAGCCGTCCGTTTTAAGGCTGCACACTCATCGGACGGTTGTGAGGTCTAGAAATCATTTAACTGTGAGATCTAGAAATCATTTAATAAATTTTACTTGGGCCACGGGCTAACATATTTGCTTTTTTTTATAGTTAAATTACAATCTTATATACCTAGTTAAAAATCATTAGACTATATATATACGTTATTAAATTTTTTCTTGCACTTACTAAAAATATATTAATTTAACTTAAACTTGAGTGGTATATACTTTTTATCAAAATATATATCTCATTAGATGATGTTTACTACTTTTAAGAAAATGAAAGTATGTATGGTCTCAGTTTTGGACTGTAAAAATGATTGAGTTTAACATTTTTCTAATTTAAAAAAAAATTTAAATGTACTGAATTATTTAAGTATGTATAATTTATTTTTTCATTATAGTTTATATTTCCTTTTAGTTGAGTATATATTTTAAGAAGAAATCATAATGGCTAAGGGGCTGGATGTATGAATATATTTTGAACATGGAAATTGTTCAAAAAATGCAGTACTCACAAGTAATTTTTTTTTTAAAAATAATATATCACATTTAATAATGTGTGTATATAGTTTATAAAACATGAAATAATATACTCTAGTGAATTGTATGGACTCATTTAAAAAAATATATAAAAACTTTCAAACAATATATATATTTTTTGACATTGCGAGTGCAAGACCCTCAATGGAACTAAAAATGGGGTTGTAAAAAAAACCATATAATAGCGCCTTGAATGAACATGAAAAATGATACATTTAGCTCTCTTTGCAACCTGTACACATTTTGATTTTTTTAAAATCTGCACTAAAAACAATTAAATTCTTTTACAAAAAATGTTGTAAATATTCATACGAATTGAATGCATGTTTTTATATTTTTTATAATAGAGTATATATATTGCATTAATGATATTGATGGCTATAACATGGCTGTAAAATAGACTGAGTGTATCAATGTCCTTTGAATATACCTGAACATAACCTATTTTTGTCCCTAAAAGCCACGATCATGCAGTATGGATTATGGAATACTACCCCCTTTGGTGCCCTCCCAATAAGCAAGGTGGATTGTTTATTGTTTAAAACCTCTCGTAGCTTAGTTTGTTGTGCGTGACAAACAAATATTAGACCAAACACAAAATCTTATAATTATCACATCAAGAAAATAAACATCAAATATATATATATCAAATCATGCATGCATTAAAATATATAGTAAAAGCATGAAAGAAAATGAGATAGGGATTAAAAAGTGTATCTGTAAATATGGAAGCAAGTAAAGACACTCTGTCCTTGGTTAATAAGGCCCCCTCACGCACAAGGTTATGGCTCCTACCACTGAGAGATACAACCACAATAGATTTTGTTCTTTCGGGGTGTGAGTTACGGAAGAACCACGGTGAAAAGACTGCGATCCTTTCAGACACTCAGATCAATGAATGAATCAAATAACAAAGTGTTAGGGAGCTAGAGATTGGAAGAAAGATGAAGTTTTTAATAAAATCTACAATATAGTGGGATTGGCTATGTAAGCTAAAACACCACTATATTAAACATACACAAATGTGATTATTTCTCTGATTACACTCCCCCTAAGCCATGAGAGCTATCCATTTATAGGCACAACAACACATGAAAATGTATTTCATGCTTTAAATTCCAATGGACCATCACAATAAATTGTAACTGTTACATGCTATTGAAACTAATTTGAAATAAAACGTTGCATGAGGTAAAAGCAGTTGTTTCAATACTATCCAATATTATGCATGGAAGGAGAATTAAAGAGATATGACAAACCATGCATAAATGTTTCATGCAAGTGATACAACACCCAATAATGCATTTTTAGTAACTCTTATATGTCTAAAATCCAACAATCTCCCACTGATTGAAAATGCATAAAACACAAAATGAAATAGATCGATGAATGGATCTCAGATGAAACAAATTGATCTGGAATAGAGGCAAATTGATCTGGGATGTAACAAATTATACCATGTAATAAGTGAATGTACTTTTTGGATTTGAACATTCACTTAGTGTAAATCATATCCCCCGGAGAAGCCTGAATAGACTATGTCTTTGAATTCGACCACTTTAGTCTGGTTTCACTGATCACACACACGGTATAGGATATGAGTCATGTTCTGCGAAGTAGTACGTTATAGCCATGTGCCCGTATCATTTCTTAAGTGCCTTAGAGATTTAGCCCAATTCCCAAAGAACGCGGTCTCATGTCCATGCACTCATATAGGTGAGTTCTCTAGAGTGCATGCATGGACCACACCCTATCTGAAAAGGACTCGAACCTATTAAGAGCATTAGCTCAACCTTTCGCTACAATTAGCACTGTTACCATAGGGATGGGTTAGAGGAGTTTTTCCTCTACAGTACTCACAAGTTTACTGGTACAGCTTCGTTAACCCCTTGAAAATCATGTTCATGGGATCTCTAATCACAATGGCAGGGGGCCCGTTGCAGGTAATTAAATGATGGGCTTAACCCAAACCCCCCTCAGTCTCGATATTAAGGACAAGTCATATCGCAAGTCATTTGGTGAAGTTCTCTGCAACCTCACAAACTCATGTTATATTCTCTTAGGTATAAGATGAATCAACTCAAGTTTTATTTATAGTTATCTAGACATTTTCATACTCTTGTCCCAATATTTAGTAGTCTCTCTATCAATTTTTTTAATTAATGATGCATATGTCCCCCCCTCCCCCCCACATTTTAGGGTATATAAATTACCACTGTAATTTTTCATGATTTATTTTCACAAATACCCCCACATTTAGTGACTACTCAAAAAATAATTTAGGACATATAAACATGCAAAATAGTTTCTACAAATCACATGCAATTTTATTTTCTAAGCATATAAATAATAAGACTTGATCACTATCACATGAGCGCATACAAACATGTTAATTATAATAACATGCACACATTAACATGATTTTACTATAATAATATGCAATTGACCAAGACATTTATATGAGTACGATTACCGTAAAATTATTTAATGTGACCATTAATAATTAAGGTAATCAAGAGTTAGGTCTGTACTCACGTACCTCGGATAAACCATTTATCACTGAATATTTTTCTAGAATACCATAATATAATAATACACGAAATATGAAAACCACATGAAGAATATATCCTGATCGTTCTTCAGTTAATACCTCAAGAAAAGCCAGATAACATATATGGATATCCCATAAACTAAAAACTGGTTGGCATAATGCCTTTCTCAATAGACCGTGAAAATGGTATATGGAGACCACTGAGAAAACCATTATATGCCGAATTTGTAGATTTTATGTTGATAGATGACTGCAATTTTGTAGTCGTCGAAAGCCCAACTGATGTTATGCAGAATATCAAATATAATACTACAGCCTCATAAGATAATAATTAGAATATCTAGAACATGTGAGTGATTCATGAGAATTTTAGAAAACCTAATAGATAATAATAAGCTCCATGACCATCCTAATCAGATGGGCTGAGACATTAGCATGGGCATGATGAGAGGGTTGTGGAATACGGCCATTAATAGCTCCACCATACTATGACGTTCATGGCAGTGAACCACCTCGATGTACATGAATAACGTACATGCAAACAAATCAAACGGTTAGAGAGCATCAATAATTGATTTATTCATGCTTCATATAATGCATGTACAAAAGACAGCTGGTAAATGTCATTTAAAAATGTTGAATATAAATAATCATACAATGGTTATATGTAGAAGTCCATACTGTCATTTCATATGCAAATGTGTATTCACATGAACATTAACATGTAACGGCAGTAACACATGCATAAAAAGAAACAATTTAATATATCCCTGCATATCAGCCCTCTCAACCATGTTGATGGTTATGAATACTATAATCTGGCATGATATTTATTTAAATAAAATAAATATAAATAAAATACCATATGCAAAAATATGTTACTAAATCATCTAACATGAAATGTCGAGGACCATTTTTTTTATTTCTAATTCCACACACAATACACACATTCAATAAAAATAAGTAGCACTACATATGCATGTATAATCAGAATGAGACCCCCATATTAAAATTGCATGAATACAAAGCATATTTTTTTATAAATAAATTAGAAAAATGCCACCGAGATCCTTATATATTAAATAATCATGAAACACTGGCTGGTCTACATATATTTGATATCTGCATATATTATATTATTACAAGGGAAATTCATACAACTAATGTGTTCAAATATACTCATTCAATAAAAATTGCAGCAATTAAGATATGAGTTAAACGTTTCAGATTTCAAACATATGTTTAAATATATGCAATAATAAAATGTCCATTAATTATTTCATGCATAAAATAATAAAGGATCTCATTATCAATTGGAGCACAAAAGAAATAACGTGTATTAATTATTTATATATTTCTCGGCTATGCTATCAATAATTAAGCATTATTTCATGAATACAATAACATGATCACACCATGAACCTATTTATTTATTCAGTTTAATAACTAACCAATTTATGCAAGATCACAAAATTTTGTATACCATGTTTTCCAATGCAAGCAAATTTGCCATTATCTCAAATATAATAAAATTATATTAGCATGTATTCATTTCAAATAAAAAAATTTGTATACTTATTTACCGAGATTGTTATGCGTGACAAACAAATATTAGACTACACACAAATTCTTATAATTATCACATCAAGAATATAGACATCAAATATATATATCAAATCATGCTTGCACTAAAATATATAGTAAAAACATGAAATAAAATAAGATAGGAATTAAAAAGTGTATCTAGAAATGTGAAAGCGAGAGATACTTTGTCCTCGGTGAATAAGGCCGCCTCACGCACAATGTTAAATGGCTCCTACCACTGAGAGATACAACCATAATAGGATTTGTTCTTCAGGGGTGCGAGCTACGGAAGAACCACGGTGAACAGACTGCGATCTTTTCATACGCCTAGATTAAGGAATGAATCAAATAACAAGGTGTTGGGGAGCTAGAGATTGAAAGAAAGATAAGGTTTTTCATAAAGTCTATAATATAGTGGGATCGGCTATGTAAGCTAAAACACCACTATATTAAATATACACACATGTGATTATTTCTCTAATTACACTCCCCCTAAGCCACGAGAGCTAGTCATTTATAGGCGCAACAACACACATGAAAATGTATTTCATGCTTTAAATTCCAATGGACCATCACAATAAATTGTAACTGTTACATGCTATTGAAACCGATTTGAAATAAAACGTTGCATGAGAGGTAATAGCAGCCATTTCAATACTACCCAATATTATGCATGGAAGGAGAATTAAAGAGATATGACAAACCATGCATAAACATTTCATGCAAATGTTACAAGACCCAATAATGCATTTTTAGTCACTCTTATATGTCTAAAATCCAACATAGTTCTCTTGGGCCCTTGACCATATGTTATTCTAGATTCATGTTAGTCAGTCTCTCTAGCATCAATAGTAGGATACTGATGTGACCACAAAAATTAACATGTTTTAATATCTTTGAAAAAAAAACTTAATGGGCCAATCTTGTTGTATAAACCAGTTGTATATTTGATTATTGGCATTTGAATGTAGCCTTTTAGGTGAAAGGATGCAGTTGATGGTTGACTAACCTTGTTTAGCCGTCGGTCAATTGCTCTTTGAGACAAATAGATAATTATTCAAGTATAATAACAATAGTTGTGGAATAAACCATTTTATGTTAGGTTGAATTTTTATTCATTCTCGTTAGAAAACGTAATAAGAAGTTTTTGTTTGATTAGTTGTGGTTAAAATTATAATAGGATGTGCATAAAGATTTATAAAATGTGAAAAAATTATTTGACATATGAACCCCCTAATTTATAAGAAGTAATAACATGTGATTTGATATATGTGCCCCCTCATAATAGTGGAATGGAATTGATGGAATAACACAATTTTCAAGGGACCTAAAATAAATATCAATTGTTCAATTTACTCCCATTTTTGGCATAACTATGCCCGCTTATTCCATGCAACCAAACATATTTTTTTGGACTTTTTCACATCTAATCCACCTTATTCTACATCTATTCTTTTACCCAAACATGGGCTTAGAGCCTCGTCCCCCCTTTGGACTAATTCTAAGTACTGCTAATTTTAGTGATTTGCTAACTTTATTGATACTATTAGTTTTTTGTGCTTTATTTTTTGACAATTGTCTTTAGCTAGTTGCACCTTTTTCGGTATATATTGGGGTGATGAGGTCCCCCAACCATCCGTTTGTTTCGATTATATTGTCTCAATTCTCTACTATTTATTTAGTATTTTGACTTTAGTATGCATCTTTTATGACTAATATCTTACCTGACGGTTAGTGGTGGTTAAACCCCTGATCATCTACTATCCTATTGGTTACTTCTTTCTTTTATAATTTTGTTATGATTATCAAATTCTATATTTTTCATTTTGTTAGGGGCGGGGCACTAACCCTCCAAAGAAGAAGCATTCACTTCCTCTTTGGACCTCTTGTAAATGCGAGTCATTTGGATAATTTTATGATGGTTTTTATTTTTTATGAGTAGGTTCACTACATTGGCCAACTAAACAATCAAGTTCTTATTCTCTTTCAATTCTATTGAGGTTCACAAGATGCAAAATCTTGAAGCACCAACCGTGTCTTTGAGAGGAGAATTCTTTTTTTCCAAGATTGAATGCTATTAAAAAAGCATCATGTTTTCCTGCATTCTAGAGAAGAGTAAATGGATTATATCAAATGTCATTCGAAGTTGGCGGTACACTTAGGACGATCCATGAAGTAGTAATTTGGCGTGTTGGATAACGGATCATATCCAAGTTTGAAAGAGTCGAATTACCATCAGGAATCCATACAAACAAATTAAAATAAAAATGTTAAAAACTTTGTGTATAAAAATGACCAATACATGAATGTCAAAGAGAGAGATGCATTCATCAATGAAAGCAACTAGACGTGATTTTCTCTACATGACATGAAAGGGATAAATCCCATTTTCACTCCACCAAATGAACATATTTCCTTGTTCTGGGACATTATTCAGCATGTATGCTATAAAAAAAATTTATATGAGAGATGCACAAACCATTATCATTTTCCTCAGTGACTTGATCATTGAAAGATAACATGATTGTGGATAAATGTAATTCGTATTGAATGCCAAATTATTAGGATCTATACCAAAGGAGTTGGAGCAAACAAAACTTGTAATCTTACATTATTTTTTCATTGAGATAGTAATGTGTAAATATTCCTTCACTACATCCCTATGAAATGAAATCGAAGTCATAAGAAGCGAACAATACAATAATCATGTGATTCAGATAGAAAAGATTTTTTTAACAAAAGTAAGATGACAAATTTTACTTAATTAATCAAACATGAACATGATCATTTCAAAGATCTAGTACAAAGAATTTAAAAAAAAAAACAATTTTTTTCATCTCGATCGTAACATATAAAATATAAATCAAGTAGGAAAGAAATGTGTTTTTTAATTTAGAATTACTTGAGTATTTCAATTTTTAGTTAACTTGAATATGATCAAAGAATAAAATGAACCATGTCAATTCATGGTGTTTTGAAGTCACACGATACACACATAGTTTGAATCAATTTTTAGTTTGAATCAAATTGATTTGCATCCATAGTTATTAAACAAACTCAATTACACTTGAAAAAATCCAAGATAAATAAAATAAGCTCTCATTACCGACTGAAGAGTGAGCGTACAATGTTGGGATTATATAATTTAAGTCAATTTTAGAATCATCATATAGCAATTTTTCATTATTGAGATTATTTCAAGCTATCCTTATACACAATCCCAATTATATTCTCACTTTCTAATAAGATATTCATTCCTTAGTGAAGGATATGGAGTTTTATTTTGTATGAATTAATATATACCTTGAAATCTAAGAACAAAATAATATAAAAACAAAATAATAACGAAAAGATAAAGAATAATGAGAGACTACATATTTGAATATTATTTTTTATTTACTTCGTGAAGAGAATATATGAGATTGAACTATTTATAGTGAAATAACGTAAGTTTGAAAAAATACAAATATCAACAACTAATTCATATTTGAGATTTGATCTTATTCAATATTATTTCTGAATACCCTCCTACAATCATATGTTTATTCATAGTATTACGTGATTGTTACAAGTAATCAAAAGCCTCTTGATCTTCGTCATTAAAAAAATTCGATTGTCAAATTAATAGTTGCCAGTTATCTATCATAATCCATCACACTTTATGTTAAAATTTTGTGACCAAAATACATAATCCAATGTGCTGTGAATTGTATCTGATCCCATACAATTTCATGCGTTACATATGTGGATAGCCGTTGCGTGTTTTATCTAATGCATTTGACATTTCATCTTCTTAAATTCAATATTAATGCAACATTTAAAGTTGTCATATATTATTCATTTAATCATATGCATAAAGCGTATGCTGTGAACGGTTGTAAATAATGCATAAAATTCTTTGTGACCTTATGATGTTTTTGCATATAACAAGAGTTCTTGTGAATCTTCATATGTAGAAGAGAAAAAATGCTCCACCATCAAATTAGCATGTCATCACAGAGATTACTCCAGTGAGTGATTGAACCTTTTGTGATCCTCCTTTCTTACACAAACTACAAACTAGTGAGAGGATGTGTTAATACACTATTCTTTCATCTTTCTAGCTATTCTCTTATTTGATCCGGGCGTCTGAAAGGATCGCAGTCTATTCATCGTGGTTCTTCCATAGCTCGCACCCTAGAAGAACAAAACCTATTGTGATCGTATCTCTAAGTTGTATGAGACTGTAACGCCCCACATTTACCTAACCGCTTATCGGACGGTAAACGAGTCACTACTAAACTTAATCCAAATACAAGACAAAAATATGAACTCATTTTTTTTATTATAAATGATAATATCGATATAATATAAATGTAATAAAATCGATAACAATAAAATAAATAATACCAACGGTTTTAAATCACCAATGACTTTACAAAATATCAGAGTTTTTGCGGAGACAAGATACTGAAAAAGAAATACATAATAAACCACCCATGTGGGAGCCATCTAAACTAAACAAACCTAACTAGTTGATCGCAACTATAATTTATCCTCGAACCGCTACGTCGAAGAAATTTCTGAAAGATGCGAAAAGTCCAAACTTTATCTTAATCCTCAGAATACGCATTACCTGGTTATGAAACAACCAGCCCATATCGAATAGGGTGAGCAATTAACTCAGTGAATAAGTCCACTCACAAATTACCTCATATGACAGTTACATATAAAAATAAGGTTTTATGAAATTAATTTTATTTAATAAATCTTTTATTTTATTAAATCAAAATTTAAATCATGAACTTTTAAAAATATATTTTAATGTGCACGTAGCCCAATTTTTGGCCCACATGAGAGAAATCATTAGAGTTAAATGATAAAATCATATATATATAATAATAATATTAAAAACAAGAATTTTCTTTAATAAATCAATTTAAATTCATGAGCTTAATAAAAATATATTTTAATGCAATCGCGTGGCCCAATCCTTTGTCCACGTCATAGAAATCATGCAGCTTAAATGGTATTACCGGGTAGGGTTCTCAATCGAAAGAACCATTTCCCAAAACAGGTGTGCCAAGCCTCAAGTGATTAAATCGCTCAAAAAGCTCCCTTGAGGAGACGTCGGATCTAGAGGACACTGATGGGTCGCCTCTGCCATCACTACGAGAACACCAGCACAAGATGCCCCGGTTGCTGCAGACTTCAAACAAAGGAATCTGTCGCTGTAAGGAATGCTTTACCACACCTCTCGCTCAAAAAACTCTTAGAGTCCTAGACCTTCCTCCCCAAAGGCGCAATACTACGGGGGGATTTATTCCAGAAAATATGTCATGATATGCATCTTGATAAAATCTCCTAGGACTCTAGGACTAGGTTGCCTCCACTAGTCCTAAATGTTTCCAAAAGTCTCGAAATGAAAATCTTTAATTCAAATGTTATTTCAAAAATATAAGCATAAAAAATGTATTATGTTAATTCTTCAAACATGAATAGCATAATTCCTGCTATTTTAAATGACAAGACGAAAGAATTAAATCATGCAACTTTATTCAGTAAGAAATGCAATTTGATCAATATGTAAAATATCAAAATCATGCAAAATAATCATAATATAAATGCATGTATATCACATAATATCATACAAATATAATGAACATGTGAAATTCAACGATGTATAGAAAAAACTCACATAAAATAAATCAATAGGCCTACTCACCTCGAATGGACCCTAGGTCCAGATAATGAAGCCTGCAACAAAAATTACAACCTAGATAAACCAAATAAATTATTAATTAAGACCCCATAATTCAACCATAGACCCAAGACCTAATTACCTATCCATAATTAGCAGGCATAAATTTTTATACCCAATAATCTAAACCCATCTCCATATATATTATAACCTAAGAAGATGATATAAACCTATTTACCATATAACCAGATACTAAAGGACAAAAACCAGAAAAGACAAAAATTCAGAAATTCAAAATAATAATAAAATAACGAAAATTCATTAAATAATATGAAAACACTTTTTTTTATTATATAAAAATAAACTATTAATTAGTAAAAATTGAAAATAAATAAAGCTTATCAAGTATACGCATAATCATAACCCTTGTATTATTAAAAACGTATATTTTAGAAATCTAAACATAGATCTAACCTTTAAAATAAATAATAAATCGAAACCTTAAGTTTATGAAGACTCAAAAATTCAAAAACCTAACATAGATCTATAAATAATATATCAAAACCTTAGTTTTTATAAAAACTTAGAAATCCAATAACATGAACATATATATATCTATCAAAACTTTAATTTTATTAAAAACTCAAAATCTCATAACATAAAAATAAATTTAATATTTAAAATAAATAATAAATCAAAACTCTATTTTTATTAAAAGCTTAAAAATCCAAACACCTAAACATGGATCTAATTAATAAAAAGAAAATAAAAAGATAAAAAGAAAAGATTAAATACCATTTTTTTTCCTTCTCTCTCTCTCGGTTTCTGCCGAACCGACGAGACCCACCGCACATCTATATACTTAGATACCTAAATCTAACAAAAATGACAAAACGACCCCTAGTTTGTTTCATATTTACAAATAGGTCCCTATATGAATTACATATAGGTCCCTAGAGCATATTACAAGAAATTCACAAATTCAAAACTGGGTCCCTCAAAATCAATAAAATGAAATCTCAAAACTTAATCTTTTGAGCTCCAATGTTAATGAGATTGTAACCATTTAAGATCTTAAAAATCTTAAAAATATGTATATATAAAAATTTCAACATAACAATTAATATTTAAAATTGTAAACTGAAATGGTCCATAAGGATACACTAAATGAGCCAAAACTTAAAAACATACAAAACACACTAATTTTAATTTAAATATCTTATTTATATATTTGAATCAAATATATAAATAAAAAAATGCACAGGTGTTACAAAGACATTCAACCATATGCGTGAGGGGGCCTTATTCACCGAGGACATAGTGTTTTCACTTGTTTTCATTTTCGAATACATTTTTATAATTTCTAACTCTTTTATTTCATGTTTTTATTATATATTTTAGAGTATGCATGATTTCATATATATATTTGACTTTTATATTCTTGATATGATAATTATAAAAATTTGTGTTTAGCTTAATATTTGTTTGTTAGCCACAAAAATTCCAACACTTTATTCCCGCTCTTTTAAAATATTTTTGAGTAAGTGGTCCACTAGATCAGATCCGTCACACTCTCTTTCAATAAATATTTAATGAGATATTTAAAATAAACAGAAAAAAGAAATCGCGCAACCAAACGCACTCTAAATATATGGAGTAGTTTTTTTTCTTTTTTTTTTAAATAACGTAATATGTGTTGCGCTATCATAGTATTTGGAGTATTTTTTTCCTTTTTTTTAAAAAAATAAATTATTGTATCTGAATATATATTTTATTTCATATAACAATATATACTTTAATAGAGAGTGTATAATTAAAAAAAATTTGTACAGACTGCAAATGAGATAACACAAGAGGCAAGACATATCATTTTCCAAATTAAAAAACCTTTTACACATGTTTCAGTCTTTCTTACCAAAAGACTGAAAATACCAAAAGCAATGTACCTTTTTACAAAGACCTTATTCCCTTCTCTATCACCCGACCCACTTGAATATAGTCTCTAACCAACTCAAAGAAAGCATCATTCTCTCTTTGGTGGAGTGAAAATCAATTCTACACAGTGAAAAGGTTCTAAACCATACACACACGTTGATATTTCTATTTCATTCAAATTTATATACACAGTAGTTACAAGAAGTGAGGATTGGTTTGTTACATGAGTGAAGAAATATTTGGGATTTGGAGAGGATTGGTTTGGTTACATGAGTGGAGAGATGCATGGGATTGCAGCGTTTGGTAACGCGATTACAAAACTGATTTTCTGTAATCGCTGAGTTTAAAATTGATTTTGTAGAAAACTATCTTTTCCCAGCTTTCTCAAATCATAGACTTTGGACATTATTTATTTGAAATCTGTTTACAGGAAGTTGCGATTGTAAAACTGTTTAGTTACACGATTACAGAATCAGCTCCCTGCAATCGCAAACGCTCTGCAATTGCGCAACCAATTGCTACCTAATCTCTCCGTGGACTTGTTCATGAGAGCTTTCTTTTATGGAGTCAGTTGAAGACTTTGTTTTGGTATGTCTATAGATGAGATCCATAACACATACTACTAACAAAATCACCTTAATTAACCTTTTTCATGTCAAACAACAAAAATTTACATGACAAAAAAAAAACCACTCCTGCTGTCACAACCCCTAAATTCCACTTAATATTATTATTCCTCATGACACCTCACTCCCCTTGTCCTTATTCCCCAAAATTTCACAGTCCAACATTCCCTTCTCTTTAAAACAATATTTTATTTATTTTTTATTTTAAAAAATAATTCGGCCCATCTGAATTAGAACCCGTGACCCATCCACGACCACGAGCCGCCCCCCCCCCCCCCCCTCACGCGTACTGCGTTTTTTTTTCTTTTTATTACCCACCCAAGCTGACCCCACCACCCCGTATAACGCGTTTTGTAGTGTCCGTACACCCCAATTTTTGGGAAATTAATTCCGGGTCCTCCAGGGGAGTCTTTAAATTACTTTAAGGTCCCTAGAATATTTGAACTCATTTTTAAGTCCCCGGACCTCATTATCTATTATTTTCTTTTGAGTAACATACACCCCCTCTCTTCACTAATTGTGTACACTGGTAACAGGTTTTGGGTACGCTGTTAAAAGATGAAGACAAGTAAAAATTGAAAAAGGGGACAAGATAACTTGTTGGATGGAATGACTCAAAAATATTATTTTAACTAATCCGAGGACCTAAATAAGTCCAGATGTTTTTGAGAGACTTAAAAATAATTCAATGATTCTCTTCCTTGTTTAATTTTTCTTTATTTTTTAAATATTTCCAACCCAAAATCCTAACCTTTACAAATGAATCTTTATGCTAATCCCATTTGGATAGCAGCATAAGTCATTGTCAGATGGAAAATTATTGTAATATAAAATAAAAAATATGATATTTTTGTCATTCTCTTAATAATGAATTTTATGTTATTTGGTTGCCCACATATTAATTATGAATAAAAATTTATAAAAATTTTGACATGCAAACTTCTTGATATATAAGAGTTGGTGAAAGATAATTTGACAAGTGCATTTATTTATACCAGTGAATAGATTCCGTGAAGTTAATATATATAATTTTAAAAAGAGCTAGAATACCAATACAAACTTACTCCCATATATTTACTTATTAATTGCAAGTAAATATGTTTTTGAGCTTATTCTACCTTTTTCACATTTATTCTTCCACAACCCTTTGTTTAGTTCCCAGATAGTTTATTCCAACATAAAATAATTATATATATTTTTGTGTTTATTTTATCATAAAGCGATCATAGTTTGGATGAATAAGTGGAAATGAAGTACATTTATCATTCAAAGTTTAGTTTAACTTATTGATGTATAATTATTACTGTGTATCCGTAACAATCGATGTTACATACATATTTTATAGACCAAACGGAGGGTAAATTATTAAAATGGATGATATCACTTTAGATGAATCACACATTTTCCATTAAAATTAGTTGTTAAACTAATTCAGATTTTATAAAATCATTTTTTAAATAATGACAAAACAATTTTTTTTATCTTAAATTTCTTAATTTCAATATTTGACTTTTATACATAAAAAATCAAAAGAATAGTTATTAAAATTCATATTTTAGCCTATTAATGATAACATAGTTATTTTTGAAAAAGTGATTCAAATAGTCTTTTGATAAAAGTAATAACTATAAATTAAATAAATATTTCTTTTATTAATTTAAACACATGCATGGAAAAACTAAAATATGGGGTCCGATTTGGCACCGGGCCTGGAACCTTGGCGACGGGCATTTAATGCAATCATCGGGCAGACGCTATCGCACATACAAACTCCATTTTTGAATTTGCATCGAACATACTGAAAATCATTGTCGTATTCTATTTTGGCCCATATTTTCCATCTCACGAAAATAATGCTTCACTCACCTCAAATCTGCCCCCTTGTTATGGCACTGCGGGCACCCCCACCTCATACCTAAACGGATTTTAAACCTAAAAAAATCTAAAGTGCACAATCAATCATATATATAACAAAAATAAATTTTTACACACATTTACAGTTCAAAACTCACACCACACGTATTTTTTTTTAAATAGTAAACATTATCAAATGAGATATATACTTTAATAAAAAAATGTACATCGTTCTATTTCAAGTTGAATGAATTTAAATGCGAAGAAAAAAAAGATTGTTTAACGTGATATATAAGACTGCATTTTGACCAGTAAAAAAAAACTAAGACCATTTTTTTTGGGATTTTTAGTTTTAAGTCCCCATAAACTATAGGATTTAGCGATCGATCCCTCACTTCTTCATATTTAGGTTTTAGTCCCTACATTTAAATGATAACTTAGGAATATGTTCCTCTTAGAGACTAAAAAGTAAACTAAGTAATTTAAGAATAGGTCCCTCCCAGGGACTAAAAAGGAACATATCATTTAAATATAGGGATTAAAACCTAAATATGAAGAAGTGAGGGATCAATAGTTAAATACTATAGTTTACGGGGACTTAAAATTAAAAATCTCTTTTTTTTTTTTACAATAATGGGTTTCAAGCAATCAAGCATGATTGTGTCTCTAGTGAGAGTAATTGTGGAATTTCACTGCAATTTTTTTTTTAAAATTTTTTTATTACATGCGGCAGATAAAAGTTGACGAAAAAAAAGAGTCCATGTTTTTTATTTTCCACACACGCATCGGTCACGAAAAAAATATAAAACAAAATAAAAGTTTCTATTTTTGGTCTCTCTTTCTCTCTCCAAGGGTTTTCACTCTCTCTCTCTCCACTCCGAACAAACGAAAGCTCAAGCTTTCTCTCTCTCTCTCTTAGGGTTTCTCAAATCACAGCAAGTGAAGCTCCCCATCTCGTCCTGCCGAGGTATCTCTCTCTCACTCCAGCCGTTATTGCCCCTTGTATCTGCGATTTGAGCTTCAACTCTCACTATTAGGGTTTCGTCTCAAATTTGGAGCTCCCCAAGGCCAGATTTGGCTCCTGGAAGGGTGTTTTGGGGGGGTTAGGGTTCAGATTAGGTGCCGTTGTTTTGGAGATGGTTTGATTCGGAAGGGGAGGGGCCATGGAAGGGGACGAGCGCCACCGGGTCGTGTTGGCGTGCGTTGTTTGCGGGTCGCTCTTCTCCGTTCTTAGCTCTCTTTGCGTTTGGATACTATGGGCCGTGAATTGGCGGCCGTGGAGGATTTACAGGTAAAATCTGTGTGCTTTTGTTGCTGAGATGTTTGGGTTTTAGCTTTCTGTTATGGGAATGCTTTTTTTAGTTGTTAATGTGTGTAAAGGTTGTTGCTTTAGGGTTCTAAGGCTTTCTGTGGCGGATTGTGTAGATGCTCAATGGCTTTCTATTTTGGTCCCTTTGGTTATTATTTTCTGGATGGGTGTATGGGTAGTTTTAGTTATATGGTAAAATGTTATCCATGATTGTAATGCCATTGCCACTTATTTTGAATTTTGAATTTTTATTAGCAGTAAATGTGCTAGATTTTATTGTATTAATATTATGGTGAGATCATATCCTACTTCATTTGATCATCATGTTATAGCACATGTAACAATTCACCTGATGTTCAGATATTGAGCAGTGTTGGAACTTTTGTCTGTCTCCATCTATAAGAGGTCAATGTTGAGTGTTGAATAATTGATGACAAATTGTTGAAGGTTCCTTATTATTTGATGAGGCTCATTTCACACAGTCCCTTCCGCCCATATAAGTAAATGAACATTTCCTTAAAGCTTTTCAATAGATTAACAGCTTTCAATAGACCTTTTTTTTTTTTGAAAATGGGATTGGAGCTTTCATATATGACACCCCTGGAACAAAGATGAAGGATCTCTGAAGAAAGGTACAAAACATAAAAATAAAAGAAAATAGAAAACAAAGCAGCAAGTCATCTTAGGGATCCCCTTAACAGTCCCTTTCTACAGCCCACTCCATCCTCCCCCAATGGTGTTGCCGGCAACACCCCCCAAGAAGAACTTTCACCCAAACTTGTAGCCCATGTTTGGTTCGAGAATTAAATTATTCTGATGTTTATGATTATTCTAGTATAAATAAAGATAAAGTGATTTTGTGTTTGGTTGTGTTTTGAATTATTCTCGTTGAAAAACGTAAGAATAAATTTTTTGTTGTTTGGATAAAATGTGAATAAAGTATGGATAAAGATTTATAAAAGGTAAAAAAGTAATGATAGTTGATTTGACAGGTAATTTATAAGAGGTGATGACAGTTGATTTGACAGTGGACCCACTTATTCTTTGGGTGGAATAACCTAGAATAACTTTAATTCCAGAGGTTGGTTGGAATCTGTATACCACTTTATACTAGTTTATTCTGGCATACCTATACCATGTTATACCACTCATCCAAACACTTTTTTTTACTTTATTCTTCCCTATACCACTTTATACACCTTTTATTCCCCAACCAAACATGGGCGTAGTGATGCCATAATTGAAGCTCACATATTTTTAACATAGACCACTTTCTTTTGGAATAATTCGCTTGTTATGCACAATCTATATGTTCCATCAAACCGCATGATGTATGAGATCTTGATGTTTCACTTCATGAAGTATATCACTCTTTTTAAAAGTGTCTTGTTTGTCACTTCAGATTGGTGTTTGACATTGATATACTGTATTTGATGAAGCATCTTCATTATCATGAGTTATGAAGTTTTGTAGCGTGGTATCAGGCTAACTATTACTCCTCCCTTTATAAGTTACTGTGAAAATTCATGTATTTAGATGTGATATCATGCCATGGTTAACTGGTCATGTTGGATTATTTCTTCTTTAGTTAATTTGCATGACTGCTTAGCTGAAAGAAGTCTCTTACTCACTTTTCAGCATTTGTTTTATACTGTCTTTCTTTGTCATGTCATTTTCAGCTGGATATTTGCAAGAAAGTGGCCACAGGTCATGCAAGGGCCTCAATTAAGTGCAATATGCAGTTTCCTCTCATTTGGTGCTTGGATAATTGTTCTCTCTCCAGTATTACTTCTTTCTGTTTGGGGGGGTTTATTGATCACGATGCTGGGTCGACATATAATTGGTTTGGCTGTGATAATGGCTGGCACTGCTCTTTTGCTGGCATTCTATTCCATGATGCTTTGGTGGAGGACGCAGTGGCAGAGCTCAAGTATGACTCTTGTTCAACTCTTGGAATGCAATTACTTTCCTATTTCATATATAACATTTGTTATTGTGATGTTGATATCATGACATACAACTGGAATATATGATATATTGCATCTTGAGCAATGTGTTTGTGTTCTAATGGTAGGAAGATGTTTCCAGTAATATTAAATTCATTTTCTAAGAGATTATTGGTGTAAAACACAAATTTGATCCTAAAAAGAATATATATATTTTTTTATAAAAATGTGTCATGATTTGTTAAACGAGATTTAGAAGGAAGAACAAAATGAAAAAAATAAAAATGGGCAAGAGATCATTCAAGTCATTTGGATCCATTCTTGCTATCTCTTATTGGTCAACAGTTTCAAATCATGTGCTGGGGGCAAAGATATTGCCCAGCTTCTGTCTCTTATTTCTTGTGACCATAGTTTGAAATGCGGCCGCACGTACCGGTACGTGCGGCCACACATGCTGATGTGCGCCCCCGGGCGCACATTATACCCAATATGCGGCGCACATTCGAGAATGGTAAGAGGGCGTTCGAAGTTCAGTTCGAACGGACTTCGAACGGTAAAACTTACCTCTGTGTTCGAACGGTCTCTTACCGTTCGAAATCCGTTCGAACGCAATTCGAACGGTAAGAGACCGTTCGAATGGGGGTTCAAACGGAGGTTCGAACGGTTACCTTACCCTATGTGCGACCGCATGTTCGGTACATGCGGCCGCATATGCCATGTGCGGACCCCACCGCACATGCGGTCCGCACATGGTTTTGAACTATGCTTGTGACACAACTTTATTGATCCATATAAAAAATGTGATGAAAGGGAAGTTTATGCACACTGTCCCATGTTCTACCCCAAATCATGCCACGCGCACTGCTGCACCAGTTTAGAACATATGGATTATGATGACATTTAATTAAGTTGTTGGTAACCGCAACCTCTTCCTGGTCCTGGTTTGAGAAGTGAACACTGGATGACCATCACCTATTTATATGTTTGATTCTCCCTGGAAAAATAAAGGTAAGCGACTTGATTGTTACAAAACTTCATCACATTCACATCATCTATAACTCCCATTTCCTTTTTTTTGAGAGCCAAACATCATCTATTAACAATCGCCATGTGAAACATCTCTATATTCTTTAGCACTTGGCTTGGCGATTTTTTTTATTGGTGGAGAGGTGTTGTTTATCTTTCAATATAGGTTTAATACCTCATGGTGGACTTCCAATTAGCACAGAGCATATGTAATGACTACCTAAATTGTTCTCAGTGCAAACACGATCATATAGCTTCCAAATAATTTTCTCAATCTTGTTACTGGGAAAATGTTGTAGTCCGATACCTAGGGGACCATAAAAATGGGCAGACTAACTGAACAAAATATTGCAATTTTTTGCTACCATATAGAAGGAGAAGCTCATTTTGAGTTCTCTGTCCCTTCATTTGTCTGGCACCAATGTCATGTGAGATTCATGAGTTTGCCCATTCCCTCCCCCCCCCAATCCCCACCCAAAAAAAAGAGAGAAAAAGCAATCTGAACTGCCTCAGTAGTCTTCTTCATCTTCTTTTTGTTTATTATCGTGTCCATGAAATGAGTTTCATGCATGCATTTATTTCATTGATACAGTTTGCCAAGAGAGAGGATTTTTTTAAAAAAAGATTGTGAAATAATTTCCCATTGCCCCTCAGAAGAACATGGTCTATTCTTAATTTTCAAGGAAAAGGTGCATGTAGCCACTGTATATATTTTAAAGAACCTGGTGCATATAGGAGCAAAGTAAGATGTGGAGCTTAGTTATCCATCCATTCTAATAAACAGAAAAGGTGAGGTGGAACTCTCCTATTTACACTTGTACACGGACAATACCTAGATTGACCTCTGAACTACTTTCTGATTATTCGGATTTAAAATTTTCTTTCAAAGATTAGCAAATACCTCCTTGTCTATTATTTGATTATTACTAAATCTGTCTATGCATCATACATGCAGAGATAGATGAGCATATCTTGATTTTTTATTAGAACCTGAAACTGATTCTTCTTGATCCACTACTATGTGTTACTTGTTAGTAAGGTTCATAAGAGCTTGTTGGTCTGTTCTTGGCAAATTTCCTCTGGTAGATGGTCTCTCAATACATAATGACAGACTATAACCAAATTCCAAATCTGCTATTTCAATCTTGAGGAACTCTTCCAATTCATTTGATAGAAATGCTTCTCTGATGCACATATACTCTCGTTAATGTCTATATTCATAATATAATGATTTATGTATGCCATCAATTATATTGTTTATTATTTGCTTTGCTGAAGAAAGATAAAATTATCACTCGTGCATGCTGATCCTATGCGCAATTACACAATCACTGGACTTATCATACAATGGATGTGGAAAGTGTGTCATTCTGTATATGGTCCGATTCTCTCTGCATAGCACGGAGGCGGTTATCAATGTAGACTTATTCCTAAATATCACCATGGAAGAATGCATTTTAAAGTCAGTCATTCTGCATGAGATCACATCTTTCTTTTCTTATTTTTTTCATTATGTTACTTCTAATTCGTGGCATTACTAAGTTTAATTGTGATTATTTCTGATTGGTAGTTTTTTTTTTAAAATAAAATGGTGGGTTATCTACCACATTCATTGAAATTGACAAACATCTGAGATAACGGTGACAC
Source organism: Acorus calamus (assembly GCA_030737845.1). Taxonomy (NCBI): domain Eukaryota; kingdom Viridiplantae; phylum Streptophyta; class Magnoliopsida; order Acorales; family Acoraceae; genus Acorus; species Acorus calamus. Next base: position 26,531,355 of record CM060870.1, read on the forward strand.
AAGTTTATGGTTGTAATGATGGCTTTGTAAATTCATTTATATTATGCTAATTATCATGCTTTTTCCAGGGGCTGTGGGAATTCTTCTTCTTCTGGCTGTTGCTCTTCTTTGTGCATATGAGCTTTGTGCTGTGTATGTCACAGCTGGCTCAAGTGCCTCTGATCGATATTCACCATCTGGTTTCTTCTTTGGTGTCTCTGCTATAGCATTAGCAATCAACATGCTGTTTATTTGCAGGATGGTCTTCAATGGTAATTTTTTTATCTGCCCATGTGCCATGTAATATATTGAACAAATCATACATCAGGGACAATTCTGTCATCTGTGACTGTTTCTGACTTTCATCTCTCTTGAGAAATTGCATTGCAGGAAATGGAGTGGATGTGGATGAGTACGTACGGATGTCCTACAAGTTTGCATATTCAGACTGTGTTGATGTAGGACCTGTAGTGTGTTTGCCTGAACCACCAGACGTCAATGACCTATATATGCAGGGATCCAGCAGGCAAGTTCCTGTTTTTTGCCTCATTGAGATTATTGCTTGAAAGAGGTGCTTTTATTGCCGCATTTTTTTTTTGGGCGAACTATATCTTTCCAGGGTCTAGTTGAACTTTTCTTGCACTCTGAGCTAGTTGAGGCTGTAATCTTCTGTTAGTTCGTTCCTTGAACCAGTTAGCTGTAACATTTAAGTTGATTGTAAGAATTTCATTTGCAGGGCTTCACGTATTGGGTTCCTCTATTTTGGTTCGCTGGTGGTGCTTCTTGTATATTCCATTTTATATGGTCTGACAGCAAAAGAAGCACGTTGGTTGGGAGCCATCACTTCAGCTGCTATTGTCGTTTTGGGTTTGTTCACCTTGCTTGTCTAGAGTTACTTCATGGTCTTTCTACATGATCTTATTTGTTGCATCTAACTCTTTTTTTTAATTGATTCACAGACTGGAACATGGGAATATGCCTATTCGGGTTTGAGCTTCTTCATAGTCGACTTGTAGCTTTGTTCGTTGCTGGAACATCACGAGTTTTTCTTATCTGCTTTGGAGTGCATTACTGGTTTGTTCTTGGTCCTTGCTAATATGATTCAACTTCCTCCTATGATATGCTTCTAACAATATATTTGGGATTGTGTTCTCACATCACTAGGTACTTGGGACACTGTATAAGCTATGCAGTTGTTGCATCTGTACTGTTAGGTGCAGCTGTTTCTCGTCGCCTTTATGTTGTGAATCCACTAGCTGCAAGGAGAGATGCACTGAAGAGCACAGTGATCCGCTTGAGAGAGGGATTTAGGCGGAAAGGGCAAAATAGTTCTTCTAGCTCTTCTGAAGGCTGTGGTTCAAGTGTGAAACGTAGCAGTAGCAGTGTTGAAGGTGGTCAGCTTGGTAATGCTATTGAAACTATGTGCAGGAGTAATGTGCAGTGTGCAGGCGATGGTGCTAACTGGAACAATGTGGTTTTAGGTCGTGCTAATAGTTGCCGTGATGGTGTAATTAGTGATAAAAGTATAGACAGTGGAAGGATGAGTTTAGCACTGCGCAGCAGTTCATGCCGTTCAGTTATTCAGGAATCTGAGGTAGGAATGGCATTTGCTGATAAGCATTTTGAACGCAATAATTCATTTGTTATTTGCTCTAGTGGTGGCCTGGAAAGCCAGGGCTGTGAATCTAGCACATCGGGCATGACATTGGCAAATCAACATGTATGGGAAAATTTAGCTTTGGCATTCCAGGAGAGGTTGAATGATCCTAGAGTAACCTCGATGCTTAAAAGGAGGGCTAGGCAGGGTGATCTTGAGTTGACTAGCCTACTTCAAGATAAGGGTTTGGATCCAAATTTTGCTGTCATGCTAAAGGACAAGGGTTTGGACCCAACAATTCTGGCATTGCTGCAGCGAGGTAGTCTGGATGCTGATAGAGATCATGGAGAGACTGCAGATGTCACTGCTGATGATTCTGATAGACTGGATGATGGATTGCCTAATCGAATCACTATATCAGAAGAATTGAGACAGCATGGATTTGAAAAATGGCTGAACTTTTTCAGACTTGTCTTTTTTCAAATAGCTGGTACCCCTGAGCGAGCATGGATTGTCTTCAGTTTAACATTCATACTTGAAACAGTAATCGTGGCTATATTCCGCCCAAAGGCAGTTAAATTGATTAATGCCACCCATGAACAGGTGATGATGAAAAGTTATGCTTTACAGAATTTTGTTTTTAATTATCTCAAAAAAAAAAAAAGAAAAAGAAAAGAGAAATTTGTTTTGCAAGTATGTTTATCCGATGCTTAATTTTTTTTAATCATATCACTATCCTTAATTATGTTATTCCATATATGCTTTATTCAAGTGGTATGTACTCTCAATCCTTTATCTGAATTAAAATGATGCTATGTAAATTAAAAAACTTCAATTTTGCAGTTTGAGTTTGGCTTCTCTGTGCTTCTTCTATCACCGGTTGTCTGTTCAGTCATGGCTTTCCTCTGGTCTCTTCAAGCAGAAGAAATGGCTATGACATCCAGACCACGAAAGGTATGCTATGGAGACACCTATTTGTTATTTTTTTCTTTTCATAAGCAACCTCGTAGGTATACTACCACCAAATTTCATATAAATCAAACTTGGGCTACAGTGCCTCAAACAGAAAACAAAGGAATCTTAAATGTTATGGAGACATTGCACCAGCATTTTTTTTGGAAATTGGTCTAATCAAATTTTATGTAGTTTCCTCACAGGAGTATGGCCGAATTGGCTTTTCTATTTATTGAAGTCTGTTCCATGCTAGATAAATGTTTATGTATGTGTACAATTACTGTTTCTGTTTGTGTGTTGGTTGTCTGGCTTGATTCTTTATGACTAAAATTGAAACAAGGATGCTGTAGTTTTATGTGTAGAATGCTAAGGTTGACATCAAATGCATCTGCCTTTATTTGATCTGATGTCAATTTAGGCGAGGACCACTGTTATGCCGATGCATATTGAATCCTCTTCTTTAAAAGAAAATGTGAAAAATGGGAGTAAAAGGCGAATAGAGGGAGGAGGGTGGTTGATGCTTTTCATTAATTTAAGAATTTGGTAGTCTTTTATTTTATGATGTAAATTTTGTATGTAAACAATTATCCCATGCAATTGACTTGATAAACGTGCATTATGACAATAAATTTGCTACCTAACAATATCGCCCCCACTCATTTTCATCTTCTAATTGCATCCTATGAGCTACGAACATAATTCATTCAATGGTAACCTTTCTTCACCTACTAAACTCAGCACCTTTGACCTCTGTAGCATGCTGAAATGGAGAGTTGTACCAGATTTTTTTTTTTAATTTTTACAAGTGGTTAGGAGTTGGGACATTTGACTCTCAGTCCAGAAACCAGACCAGTGACCATTTGTATGGTGCTGGTAAATCTGAAAACTGATGTGCATTATGTAATATGACATTATTCTATGATTCATGCCGATTCTGAAATCTCTGTCCATCAACTTCAGAGTTAATTTTTTTTCTCTTTACATTTATTGTTTGTTATATGCTTCCTGTCCTGTGACATTTTTTTGTTGAAAATTGGTAGGAATGCTACCACCAAGTATCACTCATAGATTGGGGTACATTTCAAAAAAAAGCAAAAACAGATGAGAAAAATAAGAAAGATAGGAAACAGGAAATTGATCCCTGACAGTATGTGAGTGACCTATGGGAGATGACCCTCAGAAAATATTGTGAAGTGCTAGCGTGGATTCTTCTGTCCCCAACCCTTCTGGGTCGTTTCCAGCCTCCTATAGTTGCTCTAAATAATGGATTGTCACATTCATATGACTAATCCGACCCACTCTCTCCCAGATTTGCTTTATTAGGGGGCAGAGGCAGAACGGATGCAGCCTCGATCCATTTTCCTGGCCATGCTTGATAACATTTAATTAATATTTCAAATTTTCAATAAAATAGAGTGATATTTTATGTTATAAAGCTTTCTATTCTGGACATCACTATTCCTAATTTTATTTCTATTTTTTGAGTTTTCAGTATGGTTTCATTGCGTGGCTGTTGAGCACTTGCGTGGGTTTGCTGCTTTCTTTTTTGAGGTATGCTTCTATCACATAGTTTAATAGAATGTTTATTGTATTTTCTTCTTGTACTGTATGCAGATAAATTTACATTTTATGTTTCACTTTAAATTTTGAGAAATCGATGGATTATGCCAATTTAAGAAGTTATTTTATGTTGGAAAGTTATTTTTTGTATTAAATTTGAAATGCATGGTTTGATGATTTTATTGTTTATTCTATGTTAATATCATTTTGGACCACTTGAAAGGCCAAATATGAGGGATTCCATGCTTTACTTCTCTCCCCCTCATTGGTTCGTCTAGAGAAATTATGAAGTCATTGAGTGAGATAATAATGCTAATATCACCTGTTGAGATGAATTATTCTGCTAAATTGATGTGGACACCAAATTGTACTGCATAGAATGTGTGTTTCCTACCATTGTCTTAAGGTCAGAAAATTTTGTAAGTTGTAAAGTTCCCTTTTGTAACTTTGTTTACATCTGTCAGTACATTTTCAAATGGCGAGCTCCTATCTTACATAAAAGGAGGCACCAAATCTTTTTTTTCCAATGGTCATTCAGATTATATGTTGATTTTACCGACACGTTCCTTATCAGTGGACTGGAGTATTCATTTTATTTATGCCTAGTATCCTACATTTGGACCAGGGGTGAACTTTGTTTTTTCCATTCTGTAATGGGTTTCGCTTTAACTGTTTTTTCCTTAAGGTTTCATATGTGTCTATTAGGACTGATTTTTTATTCTTTCTCAAACGTGCTGATGCCTTTGCATTTCATTGGGCAGCAAATCATCTGTTTTACTTGGCTTGGCTTTGACTGTGCCGCTTATGGTAGCGTGCCTCTCTGTGGCAATTCCAATATGGATACGTAATGGCTATAGATTTTGGGTTCCTCGAGGAGACTCAGCAATTCATGGAGACGGTCATCAGAGTTCTGTTGCTAAAGAGGTGAATAAGATTGTCAAGTTTTCAAGTTTCCTGGTGAATCTAGTATCTTTCTCATGCTTACCGTATACAATGTTGCATATCAGATGTTTTTATCCCTAAGCGTGTATCAATGCCCTGCACATGGATGGTCATTTGAGATCCATGTGCAGACATTTGATGTGCCTTCTGTATTTTTCCCTTTTTTTATTCATCCTTGCATGAATATGAAAAGGTGAACTAAACACATGGAGCATGGACTTCTGAATTCTGCCCAAAGATGATTAGCATAGTTTCTGCTCCATGTCTATGCATGAAACTCTTTTGTCTCCGTGCAATGTTACAAACGAAACAGTTCAGGATGTCTGTGTACCTGTAAATCGTTTTCTGTTGCTGAAACTGGACTATTTTTTAGTTTGTTTTATTTCGTAGATGTTATAAATCTTATACATTCTTATTTATGTACATTCAATCATTCATAATCGCTCTTTGCTGTTAAATCACATTAAACACTTGTTTCTTGGGAATGTGTGAATGCGGTTGGTGAGTTTTTTTTAATAAATAATGTGGCATTTTTGGTGATAGGGGATGACTTATTTTGTATTACTTTGATTTATCTTTTGTGTTTTATGAGCATCCCTCATCTCCTTTTGTTTGAGGGCCATTATCATTAATTTGAAGGCTCCTATGTTATTTTCGAAAATAAAATGTTGTTGCATTATGCCATAGTTTGACATTGCTTGAACATGGATACGATATGGTGCGTGAGACTTGATACTAGACACTGTTGACGATTCACCCAGTGTGCAGTTTGTAGATTATGTGAGAATGTATAATAGTTATAGTAGTGGGATTTGTTATCATGGAGATTTGAGCAGGAGGCATTTAAAGGTAGTGTTATGTGTGTAACAAAAGCAAAACAAGGACAATGAAATGTGGTCCAAATATTGAACAGCAGTCTGCGCTAAATTTTTTTCTATTAAGCAGGCTGTGCTGAATTTGTTTTTATAAATGAGCTGATAATGTATAGTCTGTTCATGGTATGGAATAAAGGCATGCCTTTTTTTTTTTTCAGGGTATTATACTTGCAGTCAGCATAATTATATTCATTGGATCAGTTTTAGCTCTCGGTGCAATTGTATCTGCAAAGCCTTTGGATGATTTAGAATACAGGGGATGGAATGGATATCAGAAGAACTTCACTTCTCCTTATGAGTCCTCAATGTACCTTGGATGGGCGTTAACATCAGTTATTGCTCTTGTGGTGACTGGTGTGTTGCCCATTGTGTCATGGTTTGCAACATATCGGTTCACTCTTTCTTCAGCAATATGCGTCAGTTTATTTGCGAGTAAGCTTTTCATTGTTTCTTTTATGACACTTTCATTTCTTTTTGTCATCCTTTACAGTAGTATTGCATTGTCTATTTTGATAAATGTTCCTATAATCCATTGAGATTTGAAGAAAAAAAAATTGGCCGAAACTATAATCTTAGATGATTGTATCATTATCATTGCTTCCTCCTGCTGCAGTTGTGCTGGTGGTTTTTTGTGGTGCATCATATCTCGGGGTGGTGAATTCTAGGATTGATCATGTTCCCGTGAAGGCTGATTTTCTTGCTGCTCTACTTCCTTTGGTGTGCATTCCAGCTGTTCTGGCTCTCTGTACTGGTCTCTATAAATGGTGAGGAATTGTTTACCTGTTTGACATATACGCCTGCACATTATGTTGATCAATGGACAAGCTTGTATCTTAAGGTGGCCATTAAAATATTTGTAGGAAAGATGATGACTGGAAGCTTTCTCGTGGCGTCTATGTATTTGTTGGAATTGGTTTTCTGCTTTTGCTCGGCGCAATATCAGCCGTTATCACCATTATTAGACCTTGGACGGTGAGGCAATTGTGGATTTTTTTGTTAGGGAGCAGTTTGAACTTTGCTGTGTTTATGTTTATTAATTATTGTTTGTGGCATATTTTTTCTCACATTTGTTTTGAATCCTCCATTGCAACAGGTTGGGGTTGCTTTTCTTCTAGTTCTTCTTCTTGTGGTGCTGGCGATTGGTGTCATCCATTTTTGGGCTTCAAACAATTTTTATTTGACGAGAACTCAGATGATGACAGTTTGCCTGTTTGCATTTGTACTGGCTGTGGCTGCCTTTTTTGTAGGATTATTAGAAGGTGAATAAATAAACCAAATTTTGATTTTCTCGGGATTTCTAAATGGTCCTTTGTCCATGCAGTTTACGAATTTTATTTTTTGACAGATAAACCCTTTGTTGGTGCCTCTGTTGGTTACTTCTCGTTTTTATTTCTTCTTGCTGGAAGGGCACTGACTGTGAGTGATTCTTATTTTCACAACTCTAACTATAATCCTGTGGTGTATTGTACATCCATCTTCGAGTAATTGTAATCTGTAATTAAATTCTCTCTCCTATGTACTTATATAGTTTTTTTTTTCAGGTTCTTCTTTCGCCTCCCATTGTCGTTTATTCTCCAAGAGTATTACCAGTATATGTTTATGATGCTCATGCAGATTGTGCAAAGAATGTCAGGTTTGTTGAGAGTTGTGCTCGTTATAAATGAATTTATTTAGTGAATTTTGATGTTCTCTATGTTATTTTTTTATATATATCACTTTGTTTGTTGAGTTTTTCTGTATAATCTTTAATGCTTTCTTACAAACTGCAGTCCTGCCTTTCTTGTTCTATATGGTATTGCACTGGCAACTGAGGGATGGGGTGTTGTTGCGAGTTTGAATATATACCCACCCTTTGCTGGTGCTGCTGTATCAGCAATTACTCTTGTTGTGGCTTTTGGTTTCGCAGTATCTCGTCCTTGCAATACACTCAAGGTTGGGGTTCATATTCCTGCAAAATGAAACTATTTCTGTTTTATGGTTCAAAATTTATGCATGCAAACTTTTCCTTAATTGTTTATATGTGATCCCAGATGGTGGAAGATGCTGTGCATTTTCTCAGCAAGGATACCGTTGTTCAGGCAATTGCTCGGTCTGCAACCAAGGTGTGTTAGCCTTTCTGCACCAATTGAAAGAGAAACCGTATTTGTTTGTTGTGTCGCATGTTTGTTATAATTTGACATAACTTTTCCACCGGGGAAATTAGAGTATAGAGCTGAAATTAAATGAAACTCAAAACAATGTGCTAACTACTTTAAGATTATCTTCTAAAAAAAACACTACTTTAAGATTATCCTTGATGTACTTATTGTAGTTTGGATGGGACTTTTGAAGACTGATTCCACTAATTAAGAAATTACAAGTGGGGTAAAACATTTCCCATTTTTTAAACACTTCCTCAATTAAATTAAAAGCTGGATCTTTATGTTAGTATGTTCTATAATAGGTAGGCAGCAAATTGTTTTCATTATAGCATCCTGCTTTGATGTTTCGAGCATATGTCATGGGAATTTATCTGTTGAGTGCCAAACATACCCTTACCAAATATTGTGGGGTGCCCTTTGTAATGGGAATTTATGAGAGCTCAATTACTATAAACTTAATGCTCTTCATTATTCAGTTTTTTTGTCCGTTAACCTTATCATTCATTTCATGCAGGCACATGTACCTTTTCTAGATATCTTGTCTTTTGTTCTATACAATTTACCCTGTTCACTGTTCAAGTTTTTTTGTCCCTTACTCTTTCTATTTCATGCATGTGCGTATAGTAGTGACTGAAAGAACTACACTTATTCTCTATATACTTAATTAACTTTTTTCAAATGAGATGTTCCAATAAATTATTGTTTCTTTGGCCTACAAATCTTAAGCCAATTCAAAACCACAATACTTGGAAAATAAAAAGTATACTAATATGTCCGAGAAAAACAATTGACAATAAAAGAATAAAGAATTGTTGTTCAAATTATCTTTTATAAATTTTTTCCTGCTCTAGAAGAAAAGCAAAGGATGCTTTTTCCAGATGATTCTCCATGCAGGAGGAAAAAATGAGAACTCTTTCAGAGGAAAACTTATTATTATGTATAAATTATGAGAAAAATCGTCATGGGTTAGTGCAAGATGTGAGTCAACACACTCGTTAACGTGTTGAGTCTAGGTAGGATTCATTGTATAAGCTGTATCTTTTTTTTTTCTTTTATTTTTTGGTGATATTCAGAGTACCCAAACAGGGTAATGGTTGAATGGAATTGTGTGGGAAAGAGTTATGGCTCCCTTGTCTTTTATTTTTTCTATGAAGGAGGTCCGACACCTTATACGATTGGTTTTAGTGCAGTTCTTATTGGAACATGGTAGATGGACTATGGTATCATAAAAAGTCTTTGTCCTCCATTCACAGTGATTAATATCTTATAGTTTTTTTAATGCCTGTTGCAGACAAGAAATGCTCTATCTGGAAGAACCTACTCTGCGCCACAGAGGTCTGCTAGTTCAGCTGCTCTTTTAGTTGGAGATCCTACTATATCACGTGACAGGGCAGGGAATTTTGTTCTTCCAAGAGCTGATGTTATGAAATTGAGAGACCGCCTTAAAAATGAAGAAGTAGCTGCTGGTCTCTTCCTTTGTAGATTGAGGAATGGGTTTAAGTATCGGCATGAATCTTCAGTTGATGTTGGATACATGAGAAAAATGTGTGCCCATGCTCGTATTCTGGCTCTGGAAGAGGCAATTGATACTGAATGGGTGTATATGTGGGACAAGTTTGGCGGTTATTTACTTCTTTTGCTTGGTTTGACTGCAAAAGCTGAACATGTACAGGTAAGAGTGAAAGAATGCTGCAATGTCGGTATTTTTATTCTCTGTTCACTTTTTTTATATTCAAGAACTTCTATTGATGGTGGCATCTCTTCTTTATGACAGGATGAAGTCCGTTTGAGACTTTTTCTGGACAGTATAGGTTTGTCTGATCTAAGTGCCAAGGAGATCAAGAAGTGGATGCCTGAAGATCGAAGACAGTTTGAAAATATTCAGGAAAGGTGCGCCATCTTTCTCACTTTATTTAGTTGGTGCATCCATTACCCTCTGAACTTAGAATTTTTAAAGGCCTTTGTGTTTTGAAACTGAACTGAATTTTATTTATTATTGTAGCTACATAAGGGAAAAGGAAATGGAAGAAGAAATCCTGATGCAGAGACGTGAAGAGGAAGGGAGAGGAAAAGAGAGAAGGAAGGTTCTCTTGGAGAAAGAAGAGCGCAAGTGGAAGGAAATAGAAGCTTCCTTATTATCATCTATCCCAAATGTCGGAAACAGAGAGGCTGCAGCTATGGCAGCTGCAGTACGTGCTGTTGGTGGTGATTCAGTCTTAGATGACTCTTTTGCTCGGGAACGTGTATCTAGCATTGCTCATCGCATTCGTACAGCACAATTGGCTCGTCGAGCACAACAGGTCTGTCTTTTGAAGGTCCACCATTTCCATGGTGATATGAGTCCTTGATAGTACTGCACTAAAAAATTTGCAATAATTTCGGAATGACCTCTGCTATTAGAAATACCCATGACTAAGATTCACCATAGCAATTTATGAATTCTGTGATTCGTTGTACTAAATAAGTTTTTTTGAATCGTGTATAATCCTTTTTCTTTTTCAAGCAAGTCATTGCCTGCTTACCAGTCACTATACATCAATAATGATTTAAGATTTTGTACTGATGATCATTTATTTCAGATTCCTAACAACAGATGCATGTCCATGACCGTTAGTTATAATTGGTGTCATGCAACCTTTTACATCAGCTGTAAAAGTACAGAAAAGCTCTTTTGAACTTTTTCTGGATATCACCTTATCTTTTCATTACTCTTGTGGCCTAGTTCTCTATCATATTTCTCATTCCTGCACTTGATTTACTAGAGTTGCATCATGCATGGTTAATTCAAGTTCTTGTTTAGTTTTCTTTTTCCCAGTAAAAAGAAAATACTGTATCATATTTGATGGCAGAGGCTAAAGTTCAACAAAAACTTTGTTCACTGAGTCATGATTGACATTAGTGTCAACACAGCATGGTATATCCTTTGCAGTGTGCTTCATTATTGTTCATGCTTCCTGTTGTCAGTTACAACCTAGGTTGGGTGCTTTATAAATTTTTCTGATACTGTCAGATTTTGATAATACAGCAATGAATGCTCCAGAAATTTGGTATCTTTCCAAGTCTAAACATAATGAAATTAAACTGGCCTGCCATTTTCTAACATTACGGTGATAATTGTGGTTGGACAGACTGGAGTTGAAGGTGCTGTCTGTATTCTTGATGATGAACCTCGAACCGCAGGCAGGCATTGTGGCCAGATTGATCCCAGTATATGTGGCACTGACAAGGTGAGCTTCTCCATCGCAGTCATGGTACAACCGGAATCTGGGCCAGTGTGTCTTTTAGGAACTGAATTCCAGAAGAAAGTTTGCTGGGAAATCATGGTAGCTGGTTCAGAACAAGGTATTGAGGCTGGACAAGTTGGCCTCAGACTAGTTACGAAAGGTGATAGGCAGACTACTGTTGCAAAAGATTGGATTATTGGTTATGCGAGCATTGCAGACGGAAGGTACCTTGTGGGGATGTATTCAGAATTTGTCTACATTTCTCAAGATGATATTTGTTCTATCTCACTGCGTCAACTTTTATATTCCCCTCTATATTTTTATATGGTGGTCACTTTGATTTAATTTTTGCAGGTGGCACATTGTCACAGTGACAATAGATGCTGAAGCAGGTGAAGCAATTTCCTATTTGGATGGAGCTTTTGATGGGGTTCAGAGTGGATTACCGTTGCGTGTGTGTAATGGTATCTGGGAAGAAGGAACAGATGTCTGGATTGGGTGCAGACCGCCAACAGATTTAGATGCATTCGGTAGGTCTGACAGTGAGGGATCCGACTCCAAAATGCATATAATGGATGCTTTTTTGTGGGGAAGGTGCATGTCTGAAGATGAGATCGCTGCATTTCATGCTACTTTGAGTCCACCGGAGTATAGTGTTTTTGATCCTCCAGATGATGGCTGGCACTGGGCTGATTCACCTTCAAGAGTAAGCTTATGTAGTTTATATATTTCCGTCAAATTTCTTCGGGCTAGTTTGGCAAGAGGTTAATGTTCTGAAGATAAGTTGTCCTAATTTTAGGGGATAAAAAATCCATCAATTTTGTTCATATTCACATTTGTCAAAATTGGGATAAAAAGTGAGTAAATGTTATCTCAGTCTTTAGATGAAATAAAATATCATCATTTCATTTTAAAATTAGGACAATTGTTATCCTATTATAATTTATATCAAACGGGGATAAACTGTCCTTCCACTCACTTATCCTCATAATTATCCCTTATCCTAGCACTTATCCTCGCCAAACTAGCCCTTCATGTTATGTTTATCTTTGATCTGTCCCCGGATTATTTTTATGAGTTGATTATAGGCATCTAAGAAACACCTTGTTTGTATGATTTTCACAGATGGTCTCTGCTTATTGTTAGCATGTGTTTTTCTAGGTTAAGCTTCTGGTTAACTAGAACTGTAACTTCATTTAAAATTCAAGAATATAGATTTAGTTTCCAGCATTACAGAAATGACATGAAATGTAGAAAATCAGGATCCAAGGTGTTAAGGAGAGAGTTTATATACCTTCTTTCCTGATTATTTGCTTTTGTTTGTATTCCTTTATTTTCTTTTAGGTGGATGACTGGGATAGTGACCCAGCAGATGTCGATCTATATGATAGGGATGATATAGATTGGGATGGACAGTATTCCAGTGGAAGGAAAAGAAGAACAGAACGTGATGGTGTGGCAATTGATATTGATTCCTTTGCCAGAAGATTGAGGAAGCCTAGAATGGAAACACGAGAGGAAATTAATCGACGGATTCTTTCAGTTGAAACTGCTGTCAAGGAAGCTCTTCGTTTTAGAGGTGAAGCACATTTCACAGACCAGGAATTTCCTCCCATTGACCGCTCTTTGTTTATGGATCCAGCAAATCCTCCTGTAAAGTTGCAGGCATGTCTCTTGAACTTGTATATTCACTTTAAAAGTGGTTTGCTTTTCTTGATCCTGGCATGACCACCAATTTTCCATCTAACAGGTTGTCTCTGAGTGGATGAGGCCAATTGACATAGTGAAGGAGATTTGTGCAGACTATCACCCGTGCCTATTTTCTGGTTCTGCAAATCCTTCTGATGTTTGCCAGGCATGTCCCACGCTATTTTAAGACCATATTGAATTTCAGTATATGTTGGAGTGACCTGTTGTTTTACACCATATAATAAAATTAGTTATTTTTGGTTATGGTTATGGTTAATCTATTTCTTATTAGTGAGATGTGTTTTCATACAGGGTCGATTAGGAGATTGCTGGTTCTTGAGCGCTGTTGCTGTTTTAACTGAGGCATCAAGAATATCAGAAGTGATAATTACACCAGAATACAATGAGGAGGGAATTTACACTGTTCGCTTTTGTATCCAGGTAAAACTGCGCATTTTGATATCGAGCTTTGTCTTCCTTCTAAGTTTCCACCATTGGAGGGGAATGATTCCATGTTTATCACATATAAGCATATCAATCATCAATGACTTAATTTAATATAAATGTGTTATTATCAGTCAAGTATATATTATGTCATTATTGGAAATTACTTTTTATGGTTGGTCATTGAACCCTATAGATTGGCATTAATCTGTTGGGATAGTTACTGTGGAAGGTTATTGATGCCTCAGCATAGACCACTAGACAAGCAGGGTAATATGCCTAGTAATTATTTGAATTTAAACTTGTGCAGCATGGGTGTAACACTCTTTTAACATTATAAACTAGGAAAGATCTTAAATGAATAGGAAGTTGCATTTACTTTGGCATATTCATCGGCACACAAAGTGAAGTTGGAGAATGATGCTATATTGTAATGAGATTATGTCTCCTGGAAGTAGGATAACATCATGTTGTTTCAGAAACAATAAGCAGGTGATAGTTTTTTCTGATGTTTTTCTTCCCGATGCTGTTCTTGTAGGGTGAATGGGTCCCTGTTGTTGTTGATGATTGGATTCCATGTGAGTCACCTGGCAAACCTGCATTCGCCACTAGCAGGAAAGCAAATGAACTCTGGGTCTCCATTTTGGAGAAGGCCTATGCCAAGCTGCATGGGTCCTATGAGGCACTAGAGGGAGGCCTGGTCCAGGATGCTCTTGTAGACCTCACAGGAGGGGCTGGTGAAGAGATTGACATGAGGAGTGCACAAGCACAGATAGACCTTGCAAGTGGAAGACTCTGGACTCAATTATTGCGATTCAAACAGGAAGGATTTCTGCTTGGAGCTGGAAGTCCTTCTGGTTCTGATGTCCATATTTCTTCCAGTGGAATTGTCCAAGGCCATGCTTACTCCTTGTTGCAGGTATATATGTGATCTATCCTGTTAGTCCAATGTTGCAGAATTAACAATTTCATTCTTGATATTCACTTATTTTAACTGCATCAGGTAAGAGAAGTGGATGGTCACAAGCTTGTACAGATAAGAAACCCATGGGCCAATGAAGTTGAATGGAATGGCCCTTGGTCTGACTCATCACCTGAGTGGACTGATAGGATGAAGCATAAGCTTAAACATGTTTCTCAGGTACTTCCTCCGATAAACCTAGGTACACCAATCTGAGTTTTCTGCATTGCCATTTCATCTTGACACCACTTGTACATGAGATTTAGTCTAGTTTCTTCTTCAAAGTGCACCATATTTGATTAACTTTTCAAAACTTCTGTTATAACTTGTTCTGTTGATGGATGTTAAATCATGAGTGTGAGGTTGGGAATGTGGGGACATTCCTTATGTCCCACACCTGTTTCCCTTTTCTCTTCTATGAATGTGATGTCTTACTAGTTTAATGAATATGAATTGCTGGATCATCCTTGAAGAACACTCCACACCCCCCCCCCCCCACACCAAAAAAAAAAAATCCTAAACCCAACGCCATTGTTTATAACGAGATATAAATTTTATTTCATGTTCTTTTCAGTTTTTATTTGATTTTACGAGTTTTTCAGTCATCATACCACAATTCTAAACAAGCTTATTATATTGTTGGTATCTTTTCCATAGTCAAAGGATGGGATATTCTGGATGTCTTGGCAAGACTTTCAGATTCATTTTCGGTCCATATATGTTTGCCGCATCTACCCACCTGAGATGCGTTATTCTATCCATGGGCAATGGCGTGGTTACAGTGCTGGTGGTTGTCAAGATTTTGACTCATGGCATCAAAATCCACAATTCCGACTTCGAGCAACTGGGCTGGATGCATCTAGCCCTATTCATGTTTTTATTACCTTGACCCAGGTAACTTAGATTGAAGGAGTCTTGGCTTGTACTTAGTAATCCTGCATTTCTGTCTGTATATAGTCCACTGATGCTCTCCTTGTGTTTTTTCTGATCAGGGAGTGAGCTTCTCGAGGAAGGTGTCCGGTTTCAGGAACTATCAGTCCAGTCATGATTCATTGATGTTTTACATAGGAATGAGGATTCTTAAAACACGTGGCCGTCGTGCTGCGTATAATATTTACTTGCACGAGTCTGTCGGAGGAACAGATTATGTCAACTCACGGGAAATTTCATGTGAAATGGTCCTAGAACCTGAGCCCAAGGGGTACACAATAGTGCCCACAACTATCAACCCTGGAGAAGAAGCACCATTTGTTTTATCAGTTTTCACCAAAGCTTCCATAACCTTGGATGTTTTATGACACATGTTAATATGTTTCAAAGTGGCTGCTCTTGCCATCACGGACTGAGGGTGCTTCTTCAAAGTCTTCAACCCCAGGATGACCATCGACCACGCAAGCTCAAAAGCAGGTCAAATGTACCAAAAAAGTGGTCGAAAGTGCGGGAACAATGGTACAGTACTTCATTGCCCTTTTTGTTACATTATGTTATTTTATAAATTTATAGCCTATTAAATCTGCTGACTAAATTTCTACATTGACATAAGATGCCATAAAACATGGTCTGGATTTTGACTTTATGAACCTAACATTCTTTGTATGGATTTATTATTTCCCTTTGTTCATTGTGAACCTGACACATCTGTAAATTGCTGACATATGACAGGTACATGTGGTCATCGGTGACAGCCCTGAGAATGTTATTTTGCTTGTGGTGGCGGTGAGGTTTTTCAGGGAAGATTGATCCAAATCTTTTGGCGCTCCTTCACCCAACACCACCCAAAGCTTACCATGTGTGGGCATAGGAAGTGTCAAGTACTTGGATCAGGTATCCCATGGAGTAACACTTTCTTGCTTGACATATATGAACACGTCCAATATATGGAAGATGGGGGGGGGGGAAGATTCTGTGAGGTTGGCAGACACTCTTGTGAAGTCCTCTTCAGACTGACTTCAACGCATATATCACATGAGTGTATAACAAAGATCTGCTCTCTGATGGTCAAGTCGACACACGAAATCCATTTTCCATGGAATATATTTGCTCGGAAGAGATAGTAGAACGAAATCTGTATATAGTTGTTTCTAAAGTGTATTTAGGGTGCTATGTAAATTGTAATCTGGGGATAATTTAGGGTCAAAGGTAGAGTGGGAGAGAGTATAGATTTTTCTATTTGATGTTCCATTTTGTGGGACAATAAGGTTTTTGCAGCTGGAACTGATAATTTGAGTTTCAGCTACGGTTTTGTTTTGCTCCCCCACCTTAATCTGAGACTAATGTTTTGTATACTGAATGTTCTTTTTTATTTTGGTGTAGTATATATGTTGAATGTATGTTTCAAGGTTCATTGGAAATCCATGTCTTCAACTGTTTGTGTCTTATATCATCTTCAGGTGAACTAGTATTAGATGGCCCCTCACAAAGATGAGCACTAGCTTCTGTTATCTTGTGTTGTGTTTGGAATTAGAGTTGCAATTTTTTCATGTTTCTGCAGTTTCAGTGGTTCATAGATCTAGATGATATGTTTGTATACCATTTAAATCATCATCTCATCCTGAAATTTTAGTTGGAACATATATATCTCTGCTGATTATATTTTGATTTGTTGTATTGAATCAAATGCATTTGGTTTCACTTTCAGCTTTGTTTCTAACAATGCATCATAAGGTTAAGTTGATTGAAAAAATATACATCAGCAACTTAGCATGACATTCTCCAAGAAAAAAAAAATTCATCCCTGACATTATTATTGTCATCCAGGTTTGTTTTGGTCTACTATTTACCAAAAACAAATTTCTTGACAAGCAAAACCTTTGGGTGGGCTATTTGACTAACTTTAAAAAAAGTAGTATCATGTGTTAGTTACGTGAGATATTTGAGTTTGTGTATAAATCTCGTTTGAAATATAAAAGAAACTAATTAAGTGCGAAGAAATTTGAATAAAAGAGAATAAAAAAAACATTTTTCTTTTGAGCAATTCTATTATTGCGAAAGATTACAGGAAATAAGTTATTGTTTGTGCATGTGATAAAAACGATAAAAAAATAAAAACATTTATTTATTTTCTTTCTATTATCTTTCATAATAAGATAATGGATCAAATAGTTTAAAATAATTATTAAAATTTATATTTTAATAATTATTATTTCTTTTCTTCATCTTTTATCTGTGTCCCATCCTCTCTTCCATCCACACTGACGGTAGATCCTCTCTCTCCCCGCGTGGTCTCCCGTCACCCTTTCCCTCCCATCACTGATCATCCCCTCCCTCTGGGGACATGTTTACACTTTACACTCATATTACTCACTCTTATTGTTGATGTCAAACTTTTGTTCCTCGAACATACCAGATTCAGCTTTGATCAGACTAGATATGAAGTGCATGGGTGAATCTCTAGTAAGATGACTTTAGAGCAACTGATTGTCAAATTGTCAAATTCTTTTGGACATGTTTACGTACTTAGATGTACTTTTCACAATATTTTTGGGATGAGTCGATTCCACGTAATACAGAGCCCTTAATGACGGAGACGCTCGATCCTCAAAAGGTCCTTGCACCTTAGGCGTTTATAGACCTGAGTAGGTGTCAAGGTGTGACCCAAGGTGAACCTTGGACCTTGAGGTGAGCATTATCCATCTTTAGTACGACTCTTCTTTTATTCTTGACTTATTCTAGTACATTTATTCCTTATTCAACCAAGGTATATTTTATCCTCTACACCTATTATTCACTCCCCCTCGTCTTAACAATATACCCAGACATGTTAACAATGTATCTTAATTTGTTAAAAATGTGTGCAATGGGTGAAGAAAATGGATAAAAATGGAAATGTTAACGGTGGACTTAATGAATGTTATTAAAAAGGATTTAGAAATAATAGACAATGGGCTTGAGTACTTAAAAAATAAATTCAAATGCTTTAGTAATGGGTTTTTTTGCATGTATATATCATCAATAAATATGTTAACATGCTTATTTTTATACCATTACAATTTTTTTTGATGCATGGATTTTCGAAAAAGAGGGTCGATGTAGGTATAAGCAAACTTTGAGGGGTCACATGTATTTTTGTTTATTTATTTTTTTGTGACATAATTTTATGATGAATGCTTGTGTCATCAATGGCTCACATACAGGAACAAGACCCAACAAACTGTATTTCAAATTTTTTCAAACTTTTTGACAGTTTTGTTGTACTATCAAAGCTATGAAAACTGTTAAATTTTCATCTCAAATAACAAAATTATATTATTTATATTAGTTGGGATTTATTACAAAAGATAATAGGTTTATATCATCATCTAAAAGATCATTAAAAAAGTATTATAATAAAAGAGCAATTTAAGCTGTGTGCGACTAGTGTATATTCGGCTGTGCTTTGAAATCTGTGTTTTTATAAAGCAGCCACCATCATACACTCTCAAATAATTATCATTACACTCTCAAAATGTGTACATAAAGCTGCAAAAGCTAAAAGAAGCTTTTCAAACTGTGTTTCCAAACGCTACCTGAGTTTCTTTAATAGACATTATATTGTGGTGTTGTTAAAATACAATCTTATTTATCTCTAATGAGGCATTTATCTTGTTCAACGAAACATGTAATTTTTTTATTTTTCTAAAATACGGTCATGATTTTATTCGATGTAATTGGTATGTGATCATGGTCGGTAGTTACAAAGAAAGTGTGGAGTATGATGAATTAAGTCTGTTTTGTAGTTCCATTGATAATTCAAAAATTGTTCCTAACCACTCAGTCACCTATACACTCACAATATACATTTCATTATCAGAATGTATGAAAATTAAATATTTTTAACTTTTAAAATAAAATACACTAATCTATTTATGTGCATGTATATTTTTTTTATAACAATGTGTATTTCGATTAATAAATTATTTTTTTAATAAAAATCATGATTGAAAATAGAATAAAATAAAATTTATCATAATAACTATATATAATGATGTTAATTAAGAAGGTTAATTAATTACAGAAATATATATTAAATAAAAAGGAATTGTTATGAATCACCACAATAATACTGATAATAAATATGTAATAATCAAGAATAAAATAAAAAGGAATTGTTAATAATCATTGTTAATAAAAATAAGCACTAGCGATTAATGATAGTAAAAATAAGTAATGAAAAGTAATTATTTAATAACAACAATAAATAATGATGGGACATAAAGATGATCGATCACGTGAAACAACAGTCAGAAATTTCCTTGGTGATGTAAAACAGTAAAAAAATGGATTTATATTGTTTCTTTTATGATTCATGTCCAAGTCTCTGGAAAAATAGATACAACTTCAAAGGCCTCCACTTAAAATATAAGTTAGAAAGAAAAAAAAAAGAATATCCATGGAGCATGGGTTTGATGGTGATCGGAAGGACCAAGAATTATCTCCAAAATCTTTTAAATAATTTTTTGTTTTAAGTTTCCATAAACTATAAGATTTAATGATTGATCTTTCATTTTTTTATATTTAAATTTTAGTTTTTATATTTAAATGATAATTTTAAGAATAGATCCCTTACAAAGATTAAAAAATAAATTAAATAATTTAATAATAAGTCCCTCATAGAGAATAAAAATGAACATATCATTTAAATATAGAGATTAAAACTTAAATATGAAGAAGTGAGAGATCGATAGCTAAATTCTATAGTTTGTAAAGACTTAAAATTAAAAATCTCATCTTTTAATCATAATTTTTTTTTTTTTTTTTTTTTTTTTTTTTTTTGTATAAAAAGGTTTAGTGGCCATAAAATCTCTATTACAGTGGGTGAAATAAATGTTATTCGTATCAGTACGGATGAGAATCACATCAATACGGTGTGATTATAGGTGTTGTAACAGAATAACCACATGGATTAGAATTTTAGGCCCATTTGACTATAGGAATAGAGGTAAGCGGGAGTAAACAAAAATTGGCGTTCGGATAAGAGAAATAAAGAAAAATCTGTATGTTAAAATAATTAAGAATTAAGTTGTATAGTAATTCCTCCTTTCACATATAATTAGTCTATTATAACAACAATTATAAGTGGATCCTACAATTTTTTTTTATCTCTTATATATCAATGAAGCCCAAATGTCAAATCAACTTTTTATACCTTATTCACATCTTATTTTCATCAACTAAACACTTCAACCTTTATTATTACGTTTTCAATGCGAATAACTGTAAATACAACCAAACACAAAATCTCTTGTTCCATTGATAAAGTCAACAATTCATGGAATAGATAAAAATCCCAGCCCCCCGTATGAGGTGTGGCATTGAGTTATTTGCTCCTGATGCTATAATGGGATAGATAATAATTTAGATTGAATAAGAAATTTTTTGTTTGATTGTCTATTCTATTATTTTCATTAGGAAACGTACAAATGATTTTTTTGTTGTTTGGTTTTCTTTTGATAAAGTGATGATAAATGATTGATAGGGGATGAATAAGAGTTTATGACTTTTTAAATGACAACCATGCCCCTGGAGAATAGTGTGAAAGATGTATGATTGATTTGATAGATGTGACAGTTTTTGAAATTTGTGTGAGACTGTTAGGTGAGATAAATTTTTTAAAATGACAGAGAACGATATTTTAATCCATTGGCATAGATAAACCATGACAAGCAATTCCAACATTTCCTTAGAATAATTATCAGGTATTATCCCAGCTTATCCAGACATAATTATCGGGATTTATTTTATCAAAACAAACAGCTTTTTTTGAGTTATTTTTATGTATTCTTGCCTTATGTTCCACGCCAGCCATACGGGGACAAAATAATTTATGTTTCTATCCAAACTGAAAAGAGTTATAAAATTAATCATTGAACAATTTTTTATCCCTTAGAAATGATAACTTATCCCATGTACTGATACTGATGGGTCTGTGTGTGAAGACAATTTAATTGTATCATCTGTGCTGTTTCACATCCCATTATTAATGTTTCCATGAATTTTTTTATAATAATTATAATAATAATAAGCCAATGAAATAAAAATGTACCTAGAGGCTGAAATTTACTCTCTAAGCATAGAGGCAAAGTGAATGTTTGTATATAGGGTATTTATAGGTTAATTGGATCTCACAATTAGATTCATGAACATGATAAATACCATTTAGTGCATATACATGCATGTTGTTTTAGTATCGAACATGCATGCATATTCAATTTCTAGATTGATCCATTAAATTAAAATCACAAATATAATATATATTACAAGATTCATTCATGTATATGAATGAATAAATACACATACCTAATGGACTACACAAATAACCACTTGTATACATGAACATGAAGTGCATGTAACATAGGTGAATGAAACAAAATCTAAATAATTCATACTGCACGTACATGTACCACAATAATGACAAATTTGAACTTATAGTACCGATTGGACTAACATGAGCGGCGGAAGCGGGCGACGGTGAATGTCAAACGGTGGAGAGTTCGCGGAAAAGGCGCAGAGAGGGTGAGAGACGGAAGGAGGGTGGAGCAGGAAGTGACGGTCCGGGTGTTCTGTTTTTGATGTCTCGGCATGGGAGGGGTGGAGGGCACCGAGAACCACTTAGAGGCGGCAGTAACAACTGAATCGCTGGAAGCGAGGAGGAGGGAGGAAATGCATGCAAGCGTTCGGGCAAAGGATATGGATATGCTGGTCGAGGAAAACCGTGAGGAGATTAAGTTCACCCACTTCCTGCGGCGTGTGTTCAGTGATGGGGGGATCTTCCCAACATCGGGTCATGCGGAGGGCTCCCAGCGAAGCGAGATGGAGTCGAAGAAAGCAGGGGAGCCGGTCTCAAGCAGTTCGGTGGGATAGGGGTGTACATGTAGTGGGCGGGGAAGCTAACACCTCACCCATGATCAAGTGCCTATCATGGAATATAAAGGGCTTGCACAACCCCGGAAAGAAACGTGGTGTAGCGGAGTTAATTAAACAATTCCAGATGAACTTATGTTGTATTTAGGAAACCAAGCTTGGGGTGGTAGAGTTGCAGACATTAACAGTACTAGGGGCCGGGCGTCTCGATCAGATGATTTACAAGCCATCTGAAGGCACTTCGGGAGAGATCCTTATTGGATGGAACTCTAATGAGCGGGCGTTGCAGGATCAGGTCATCCGGAATTACTCGATTTCGGGCTTATTCCAGGATGTCAGGTCGGGATGGAGATGGATGTTGTTCGGAGTGTATGGCCTGGATGTGGAATCAGAGAGGGAAGCTCTTTGGTCGGAATTGTCAACCATTCGTGCCGCTTGGGATGTACCATGGAGCGTGATGGGTGACATTAATGTCACGCGTTTTGCGACGGAGAGGAACAGGGGTGGCGCAAATACCGCTGCAATACAAAGATTTTCATAGTGGATTGTCAATGAAGGGCTCCTGGACCTTCCTATTCCAAATCAGGCGTTCACTTGGAGTAATATGTGCGAGGTCCCGGTGCTTGCCAAGCTGGATAGGATCCTCCTAAGTACGGATCGGGAGGAGGTGTTCCCATGCTGTGTAGCCCAAGTTTTACCTCGGATAACGTCTGATCATGTGCCGATATTGCTGTCATCACAAGTCATTGCTAGGAAGAAATTGCCATTCAGGTATGAATCGTGGTGGGCTAAGTGCCCAGGTCTAGAGGAAATCATTCGTACAAACTGGGGTAAACCGGCAGGGGCGATTAGTGGAGCCAAACGACTGACGCTAAAGCTACGTAGGTTGAAACAATGTTTAATGGCTTGGAGTAGACTCGTAAGAAGGAGTTAGTAACACAATTTTTTTCATAAATTTACTAATCAACGAAGACGCTTGAATAGAATTAACAAGATCAAAGTGGGTGAGGAAATCCTAACCGGGGAGGACTTGATCACGGATCGGTCGTTGCACATTTTAAACCGCAATTCAAACGTGACCGAACATGGCGGCCTATTTGGGAAGATCACGGACTGCCTAAAGTCCCTGAGGTGATATCGCAACAGCTGGAAGCAGCCTTCATGCGCGAAGAGATCAAAGCAGCCATGTTCAGTGGCGAGGGTGACAAAGCACTTGGGCCTGATGGATTCAGGCTATCATTCTATCAACGGTATTGGTCGATAGTACAAGAGGACTTGATGTGCATGGTGGAGGATTTTCAACATGAAGGCAGGGGGATGGGGTGCGTAAATGCGTCCACTTTCGTTCTTATCTCGAAAAAAGAGGGTGCGGAGACGATAAATGATTATCATCCAATATGTCT
Source organism: Acorus calamus (assembly GCA_030737845.1). NCBI lineage: Eukaryota > Viridiplantae > Streptophyta > Magnoliopsida > Acorales > Acoraceae > Acorus > Acorus calamus. Next base: position 26,554,963 of record CM060870.1, read on the forward strand.
AGTGAATGAAGCTTACATGATCGTTGCAAAGGCGATGGCGAAGCGGATGCGTGAGATATGTGGGTTGCTGGTGGAGGAAAACCAGTCGGATTTTTTACCGGGTTGATTTCTCCAGGAGGGATACGTGATCTTGCAAGAAATCATATCAGGGTTTCATGAAAATAAACGAAGTGGTGCCATCTTAAAGTTGGATTTCTCCAAGGCATATGATCGAGTTGATTGGAAGTTTTTATTTCAGGTGCTTAAGTTGCATGAGTTCCCTACACGGTGGATTAACATGGTTTCAAATTGCATCAGCACGGTAAGGGCATCAATGGTGATAAAAGGGACGATTAACGGCTATTTCCCAATCTGCAACGGTTTGAGACAGGGAGACCCGATGTCTCCTTTGTTGTTTTCTTTGGTGGCAAATGCATTCAGCAGAATGTGTGGCAAGGCAGCGGCGGCTGGGTGGATTGAGGGCTTGGCATGCGCGCAGGGAGGCAACCAGATTACACATTTATTATATGCTGATGACATGATGGTTTTTGCGGTCCCCACGGTGGAAGTCATGGCGGTTATTCGTTTCTTGCTTCACTGTTATGCGTTGATGTCAGGCCTCCACATAAACTGGGTGAAGAGCGCTTTGCTAACGGTAAACGTCGCGCCTCCTTTGACCGAAAAGCTTGCGAGCATTTTGGGTTGTCAAGAGCAAAGTTTTCCTAGTAAACACCTCGGCCTTCCGCTGGTGCATCATAGACTCCTGCGAAGAGATTGGTTGCCGTTGGTAGAGAGGACCCAAAAGCGATGGGAAGGATGGCAAATCGGACACTGAGTATAGGGGGGAAATTCACTCTACTCAGAGCGGTCATCTCAAACATCCCGCTGTTCTATCTAGCTATATATCGCGTGCCACAAGGGATTCTCAAGATGCTTGACTCGATCCGATGTCGCTTCTTTTGGAAAGGAGCGAATAGGGATGCTCACAACCCCTATTTGGTTAAATGGGAAAAGATGTACCACCCAAGGGAGAAGGGGGGATTAGGCATCATTGATTTGAGAATGATGAATAAGGCCCTCAATAGAAAAGAAGTGGCTTTGGAAATGGGCAGCTAGCGATAGTTCGATGTGGGGCCGTGTGATTCGAGAAAAGTATGGAGAGTGGGATGCTACAACTACTTATCCGGCTAGCAATCAAAAAATGTCATTCCTATGTGAGGGATGGCTCATTTTGCAAGAAATTCGCACAAGAATTTTGTTGAAGCTTGAGAATGGTGACCGAATTCGATTTTGGAGGGATAGATGGTGCGGGGAGGAGACATTAACATGTCGGTTCCTGCACCTCTTCATGGCGACTGAGGATAAAGAGGAGAAGGCACACCACCACTGTTCAGATATGCGCCCCGTGCGGCCGCATGGGCGGTTCTGTCACTCGATCGAACCGCCTGGGACATTAAACGGGACTATGCGGCCTGATCCTGCTTGTGCGCCCACTTAAGCCGCCGGCGCACAAGAATGGAAAATTTAAACGGGTCCAGTAGGCGACCCGTTTAAAAAAAATGAAAAAACCCTCACCTTGAGTGCTTCTTCTTTGTCGGCCCTAATTTTCTTCAAGACCTCTTCTTCTTCGAGGGAGGTTTGGGAGTCACCGATCATCAACACCGAGTCATTGGAGTCGCTGATCATCTTCTTCAACGACTTCTCCTTCAAAACTTCCACAATGTCTCCGACGGTCCGCCCTCATAAGATTCGGTGATCTTACTCCCTCTTTTACAGATTAAGATTCACTGATTTTAATTTACTTTCTTTGCTTGATGCCATCAATTATCACTCCCTCTTGATCTCCTTCAAGACTTGATGCCATCTAGCTCCCTCTTCATGCCACCAATCACTGATTTTAATTTACCATTAAGTTGATGGTGTATTGGTGTTTGTAACTTTGTATTATTAAATAATTTGATTCATCAATTATCAAACTACATTTTCACTGAAGCCCTCATGTGTATTGGTGCTTGAAGCAGAGCATGTAATTTACATTCAACTGAAGTAGAGTTTAGTATCATGTTTCTTCTTCCCTTGCAATTTACATTTTATAAAAGAAAAATCAAAAGGATTTCAAAAACAAAGGAAAAAATAGATCACAGACAAAGTTTATGGAGGAATTAAGTTTTCATAGTTTTAACTTTAAGTATGAAATGAATTGCATGATTGATTGGTTGATTGTAACTTATATTTATATGTTGAACTCTTGAACAGTTCAATACTTAAATGGATAAAACAACGTCCATTCCAACTTTGAAAGTGGATCGTCGCCATTGGCGTATACACCACCTGGTTCAACTGATCTGGGATGGAAGTATGGGTATTTGATGAGCAAGAGTGGTACCAATTCGATCACTTGTAGGTTGTGTTCCAAAATCATCAAATGAGGGATTAATAGGTTGAAGCAACACCTTGCACACATTCGAGGAAATGTGGCTCCATGCAAGCAAGTTGAAGAGGAGACAAAAAAAACATCAAAGATTATATAGAAGGATTGTCTCTAATGCTAGTTTGAATGGGAATCAGACTAATTTATTTTGTTTTATTTGTGCAGTGACTGTGTGAACTTTGAAGTGTGAACTTTTATTTATTATGTTATGTGAAGTTGTGAACTATATTCTACTTTTTATTATGTTTAAATGTTTCATCACTTTCATGTCTCATGTATTATTTCTAAATTGTGTTTGTGCATGTCATTTGAAATGAATACTTATGGTTAAATAGACTTATATATCTAATTTATGCATTTTTATTGTATTATAGGTGCCACAGTGTTTCTACTGAAGTATTGAATGGATTGTTCATTATTGCGGGATATTCTTTTACAACTCCTTTGGATTTTGGCATAAAAGGTTAGATTTCTTTAAATTGATGATATTTAGCTAGTTAACTCTTGTTTATAAATCATCACCATAGAATAATTCATTTTTTAATTTGTATTAATAAGAAATTATAAAACCGCATATACTCTGTGCGGTATCCTAGCCGCATAAACCATATCATGCATATCAGAATACTGCACATGATGCATGACAGGTGCGGGAAGGCGGAGGGGTATGGCGACTCAAGGTAAGAAGGATCGTGTCGGAGGCACAAGTTTCTGAGCTAGCGGCCCTGCTACACTGCTTGCCGACGCGCGACACGGACATGTGGACCTGGGGTGATGCCCCAACTTACAAGGTCAGGATGGGGTATGCGTGGAGGGGGAGAGGCCAGATGGGGAATACGGCTTTGGTGTAGCGCATGCCTTGATTCTGGAGATGGAAGATACCATGCAAGATCCAGATATTTTTGTGGTTGGTGCTACAAGGACGACTCCTCACCAAAGTGTATCGAGCTAAATGGAGATCCACGGAGTCAACGGACTGTGTGCTGTGTGGTGCGGCACCAGAGGACATCGAGCACCTGTTACTCACGTGTACAAGGTCGGTGGCTTTCTGGAGGAGACTTTGGTAGACCGTGGGAGACATTTATAACTTTCAAGATTTGGAGGAGTTGTGGGAGGGGATGGTAGCTCCTCGCAAGCAAGGTGACATGAGCGTTCAAGAACGGTTCAGGCGCATTGTGATACCGGGTCTATGGACGATATGGCCTGCTAGGAATGAGAGAATTTTCAAAGATTCAAATTTCTATTTGGAGAACCTTTGGGACGACGCAATATACTTTTCATGGGGGTTGCCACTTGGTGGGAGCAAGACGCATTAGGGAGCTGGGGGATCAGATTCAGATTGAGGAGTAGACATGAGGATGTGAGACCGGGAGTGAGCCCTTAGGATGCACACCTCATGTGAGCGTGAGGGAGGTCGTCTTGGTTGTTATTTTGGGTTTGTATGGGCATTTATGACCCTCTTATCTTTGTTTTTGTGCGATGGTTTTTTCAGCCGTTACGCGGGAACTTTTCTGTCTTTTGTTTTCCCCACTTTCGGCTCCTTTGTATTCGATTTCTCAATATGAATGAACTATTAATTCCTCAAAAAAATAAAATAATGACAAATTCAATTTTTATTAAAATGGTCTAACAGTATCATTATAACTCTGTCTGTAGTTTCATATATCTCAGTAATTATTCAATAAAATATATATTTGTTAGATGAGGTACCACATCGAACATTTAAAAAAAATGAGTACATATAATTTATTGAAATATATATATTTCATTGATAATAAATAAAATTATTATTTTTTATAAAAAATATAATGGTTGCATATTGTAGGATTGTAAAAAGGTTTATCCAACATTGTTCAATTTAAGCTTCTAATGTACTTAATATATTTTGTAGCCCTATATACCTCATGCACTCATTCAATTAGAATTTTTGTACATACTTTTATAAATGAGTACACATAATTTACTAGAATATATGTACACTTCATTTTATATAAAAATACATACATAGTGTAGGAGCCATTTTCTAAATTCAATGGCAAAGCGCCACCTGGATGAGAGGTTCATGACCCAATTAGTCAAGGCCTATGGTTTGTTCAACCCACAATTGGATCCGCCTGTCCAATTGCATACGTTAATCGGATGAATCCCAAGTTAAGATTAGGACTAGATCTCAACAAATATCAATTTGTGCAGATCCCCAAATCTCCCATAATATTTACAGATCACGGGGTCTCTTCTCACCCATCCAATCAGGGAGATCGGCCTATCATAGAAATAGGGAGTAAGCTCTTCCTGTCGAGGATTGTGAAAAACCTTTTATTCTCTCAAAATACTCAATTTTTACTCGGCTAACTTGAATGTTGAAGGGTCTTTTGCAAGTCACCCCCTTCATGTTCTTCAATGTTTGAGGTCTCAACGCGCCGACGATCATCAACATCCAGTTTAGACGAGGGTCAGACAAGAGCAGAGCGGACGGGATCTCATGACCCAAATCCTTCATCAATTTTGTCCCCTTCACATTGACAAATATAATATGTTATTATTTAAAAAAAAAAGAAATGATGCATATTATGTTTAGGGTTGAAAAAAAGGGTTAGTATAACATTTTATGTTTTTTAATATCAGATATATTTATGAAGCAGGAGTAGTTACATAACATATATTTTGGCAGGGGCATATCCGCAAAAAAATCCAATAATGAAATAAAATAAAAATAAATAAAATAATATTTCGTGCGAGCAAAACCCAATCATCAAAATGAGTAAATGACCACAATAACCCTTTTATTTATTATTTCTGTCCATGTCGGTTTAATATTCTTATTTTTAGTTATAACATTTTAATATTTATTTATTATTCAATGCATCTGGTTCAAACGTTCCTCTGGCTTTTTTCCATTTTTTCACGTTTGACTCTTCGTATATCATTTTATTTTATTATACAATCTTTTGAAATCTCAAACATCTTTTGATTGAGGCGATGGAAAAGTAAATTTAAGTTTTATATATGATTTTTTTAGAATATAATCATGAGAACTGGTTTTTTATTAATCAAATAATCACGTTTGTTTGTTAATAGAGTCTTGATACTCAATCCTCAATTTTTAGGTCTTAGTCACAAACCCCATTAGGTGGTGTTTTTTATTGATTATGTATTTGATCTTTTTGACCTTGACACGGCTCGGATCTGACCATGTGACAGACCTACGATTAACCTTTTTAGTTAAATTTTCATTGACAGATAAAGAATATTATGCGAATATTTCATTTTATTATCGTTAACTGAAAACACAGTATATCAAAACTCCTGATACAATTTGTTGACAAAGTGAAAAACCTATGATTTTATTTTTCTGAATAGATTATAAAACTTTAACATGAAGGGTAAAATCGTTATTTACATATGATTTTTTATATTTTAACACATTATAATGAATTTTTGGTATGCTATGTTCAAAACCAATGTTAATCAGACTAAATATTACAGAATAATCATATTCTGGTAATGAAAATTTAATTCAAGAAATTATTTAAATTTATATAGATATTTTTAGAGGGGTAAGATGCACCATAGAAAAAGTGAGAAGTTTATATAGATTTAAGAAATTTAAAAGAGTTTATTTTAAATTTTTTCTCTAATTATGATTATTTTTTTTAGGTGGCACTACTTGACCTCACTATAACATCTGTGTGAGAGGGAGTAGGGCCCACTCATCCCACACCCCACTCATCCCACACAGAACAAATCAACAAACTGTGAGAGAGTGGATAAATAAATTTCCCATGTACTTTTGAGTCATGGATATCTATTTGATGGTCTTTTTTTTACATTATTAGAAGATTTAAATTATAATATTTTATTTTTTATAATAATACAAATAACTTTTTATACTTGTTCCCTCAATATCATGGAACTGCATTGGTCATTGGTTCCTATTTTGTGTTCTGATGAACCACTTTTCTGAGGTCTGTATGTTACAGTTGTGCATCAATGTTTTATCCATATTTTAATGATGACGTAGTGTAATATATTGTCCTTGACGCTATGGGATGATTAGGCTTGGACGTAGGAAAGTTTACATTATTTTTAACAAATTTTTTTTTCATGTACATCATTAAAAAATAGAAAATTTTTTTTAACTCCCTTAAATCTTCTTGAAATCACAAAAAGTTCTTCTAAAATCATAAAATAATCATAGTTTCCATAAAGTGTATATGATTAACGAATTTAGTCCCTCGGTCAAGAGTATATTAAAATTAGTCATCATAAACTTACTAAAATTGGATTTAATTCATACAAACTTTATAAAATCAGATTTAGTTCTTTTGTAAGACAAAAATACCATCGTTATTTTTTAACATCTCATCTCCTCATATGTTATCATCATCTTTAAAAAAAATACATCAAACCTCATTTGATTTACAAAATTGAGTCATTTTTCAACATTTTTACCTTAATCTCATTACAGACACTGAACAAAAAAATTACAGTTTCATCAACTCATTATAAAATCAGTAGAGAAAACAATTTAAAAACCATATCAAAATTTTATAATACATTTTAACTCAAAATTATTAGCAATAAAAAGCATAACACCTTAATTATAGAGCTATAATTTATTTAATAAAATTTAAATAAATCTGTATATATTTTTAGATAATCACATTAATTTTTTGTGATTTTAAGAAGATTTAGATAGTTAAGATGATTTTTAAATTTCACATGGACTTTTTTTTATTTTCAGAAGTTTTGAGGGAGTTATATCAATTTTTTCTAACAAAGAAAATAAATTTTAAAATGGCATAACAGTAATTTACCATGCATGGTTAGGGTTAACCACATATCTGGTTAGTTATATGACTAAAATAAATATTATTTAATAAGATAAGGACATGAGGGGATTTATCAATTTTACAGGGACTTTTCTAATTTTCATAAGTTTTTAGAGAGCTAGATCGATTTTTCCTAAAAAATATGGTATTTATTTTTATACCACAACTAATAATATTTTTATTTATATACTAATATAATTTTTTTTAATATAAAAATGTGACCATCTTTTATCAATTTTGAACCAAAATGAACATTAACTATAGTTAGTTTTATAACTAAGAAGTAAAAATGACAAAAGTAACCTTAACATATAATATTTTTATAATAATGTAAATAATTAAATATAATAACCTAATTAATTTTATATTCTTTCTAAATCAATTGCAAACCATTCAACCTTATCCTTTCTTTCCTTTTCTTCCAATCAAGATCTATTTTTTAAAAAAATTAGTATTTTGATATATATGATTAATTATTCTCAAAATAATTTTATTTCATTTTTACTAATGTAAATATTAATAATTATTATATCTTTGCTAATAAATAATCTGTATGATTAATTTGTATGTTTTTGGATTTTAGATGAAATTTATCATTTTTATGTTAAAATTAATATTTTTTTATTATTGTAAATATTGTATTTGGTAAGGTCGACTATGAAAAATAAATAAATATGGGTAATTTGATCTTTTCTCCAAGGCTTTAATGGTTCTAATGAAAATTTGGATAGAAGTTAACTACAATGATAAATATGTATAACTGCATAAGTTATATATTTTTCAATGGTATAAAAAAAAATTAGTTATTTGAAGTGAAATAAAATTAAATAACATGTTTTTAGATGGTATACATGTAAAAAATATTTTTAACAATGACATCTATTGTGATTATTCTTATATTGTTATGTATATTGTTTTATTCTTTTCGAGTGCTATTTATTATATAGTAGTCTGATATGTTTTTTTGGGAGTTCTGAGTTTATATTAAACATATGACAATACAATTTACATGTTGCTTCCTCTTATTCTTATCTAAGTTACTGCTATTTTTATTATTAAGAAGTTAATGTTACTTTTTTTACTTATTATTGATGATTGTTATTACGCCAAAATGCGCATGCCTTAACTAGTTAATTATAATATATATGAAATTGCCTTGTTACATACGCAATCTATTGGTCAACTTGTAACATATAAATAAAACAAGTTAAATACACGCACAAATGCGCCTGTTTAAAAAGTTATTGGAAGTCAAATAAATGAAACCAAGTGATATTGCAATTTCATTATAAAATCAATCAAGAAAAAACCAGAAAAAATTTCAAATTCAAAAGCACATTTTCCCCAATCCAAAAATCAATCTAACCAAAGCCACACACCCCATCCAAAAAGAAAATCTAGTCAATAACAACAACCTGAGAAAAAAAAAAAATCAAATAACCAAATTTGACAAATATAAAATTTGGGCATCTGCGAAAAAGAGTGACATACCATCATACCAAATTCTAAACTTCCAGCATCCCCTCCATCAAAAAAATTAAATAAAAATAATAAACAATATAATCAATAAAAAAACTGTCCAAAAAAAGAGTACTTATTTTCACATCCAAAGAAATAGTGATATGTATAGATTTATAGTCAATCCATATATAAAAGACATAACAAATTTTAAATTCAAAAGAAAGATTTCCAGCAATACTTTATGGGTTGAAATGTGCCCAATTCCTTTTGTAATTTAGTATATAACACTCTTATAAAGTGTTACAATGAAGACAAAGAATTCGATCAATTTTTGTTCCTTGTGAGCTCTAATGAAGTTTAAGATCTCATGTTTTGAGATAAGGGATTGATTATGAATCTAAAAATCTGGATCAGGGATCTGTTTGTAACATTGATAAAGTCTGATTGTAAAATTAGTAGAATCTGGGGGCTGATTGAAAATAGCCCAGCAAAAAGACAAAATTGGTTGAGTTTTGTTAGGGATCTGAGTATAAATATATAGGGGTCTGATTGTGAAACCAGTAGAATTGGGGGGCCGTTCTTCAAATAGTCCAGAAAAAGGACAACATGGTCGTTTTTTGTCAGGGACTTGGTATCAATATCAAGGATCTATTTGTAATAGCGATAGGGGCCTCCTTGTGAAACTGATAGAACCTGGGGGCCGATTTGCAAAGAGCCCACAAGAGGACAAAAATTAGCCGAATTTTTTGTCTCACTGTAACACTTTACAAGAGTGTTATAGATATTGAAGCGCGCTACCTCGTTTTGTTTATAGAATATTTAACTTCCATTTGAATACGGAATAGACCGGATATAGAATAGGCCACGATATAATTTTTAATAAAATAGAATAATTAATTTTTCGTGTTTAGATCTAATGAATGCTATGAATAATTTATACTAGAATAAACTGATATAAAGTGATATATGGATTCTAGCCAATCATTGAAATTAAAGATATTCCAGGTTATTCAATCCAAATAATATGTGAGCCCACTATCAAACCAACTGTCATCACCTCTTATAAATCACATGTCAAATCAAATATTATCATTTTTCATTTTTCATAAATTTTTATCCACACTTTATTCATATTTTATCGAAACAACAAAAAATTTATTATTACGTCTCCCAACGAGAATAATTCAGAGGGATTTTTATTTTTAAGTCCCCACAAACCATGATATTTAGTGATCGATCCCTCACTTTTCGTATTAGGTTTTACTCCCCAGATTCAAATGATATGTTCTTTTTAGTCCCTATCAAGGACTAAAAAGAAAACTAAATAATTTATGGATAGGTGTCTCTCAGGGACTAAAAAGAAATTATCTTTTGAATTTGGGGACTAAAAAATAAATACGAAGAAGTGAGGGATCGATCACTAAATACCATGGTTTGTGGGGATTTAAAAATAAAAAACCCTAATTCAAAACATAATCAAATACAAAATCATTTATTCCATTGCTATACCCACTTATGCTAGTATAACTTTATACCTTCTAATAAGCTTTATTTTGTATCTAAACATAGAGTTGATTTGACCATGGGTTAAGGCTTTGATGAAAAATTGTCTAAATTTTAGGGGATAATTTTTTTTATGTCCCTATAAACTATGCTATTTAGTGATCGATTCCTCCTTTCTTTATATATTTTTTTAAATCCTCAACTTCAAATGCTATTCATTATTAGTGCCTTTGTTAAACGTCCGTCTATTTGGGTTAATGAATCATTCATGAATGAGATTTCAAACATAAATAAATAAAAGCTAAAATAATCATAGTTTAAATGTAAAAAAACTAACATAAATATGATAGATTCCATAAAATCACAAAATTTCTAATTAAATAAAAGTTAAGAATCATACAAAATAATTTTTTTATTAACTACATAGAAATGTTTTAATGGCATCACCAAACACTTTCTATACAAGTTCCAAATATCAAAATACTTATAAAATTATATAACATTTTATTTGATGACTAATAAGAAAAAAACCCTTTGAAGTTGGGGACTTAAAAAAATATAAAGAAGTGAGGAACTGATCACTAAATAACATAATTTAATCATTAGTTCATTACAGGGACTTAAAATTAAAAATCTTATTTCATAAACTAACAGTATTCAGACGAACGTTTGACACAAGGACTAATAACAAAATAGACATTTGATGTTGGGGACTTAAAAAAAATATAAAGAAAGGAGAGATTGATTACTGAATAACATAGTTTACATGGACTTTAACAATAAAAATCCTAAAAAAAATTCTCATTTTTATTTTAAATTAGAATAACTATCCATATTTTATCTCGATTATTTTTTATATTAAACATGATAAATTGTCCTCCTCTCACAACCCCACAATTACCCCCTTATTCCACCGCTTATCTTATTGTCAAACTAGCCTTACGATTTAAACAATTCACGAGCCGGTAGAACAAAACTTTTTTTTATATCTTATTACATCCAAGTTACAACAACCAAACTAAAATGTTGTGTAACTCACATTAATATGCATAAGTGGACGAGTTCAAAGCTCCACCAAGAGAATACCCTTCCTTGAACCAAAATTCTCACTCTTTTTTTCTTTCTTGTTGGATTGATTTCTTGTTTGATAAGTGTTTTTTTTTAAAACAAAAATTATAGTCCTTTTATAACCTGAAAGATGTGTATAAAAGATGTGTGGTGAGAGCTGGAATTAAGAAGGGGGAAGAAAAACAAATCCCAAAGTCACAAAACTTAATAATTGATGTCTAGTTTGAAAGACAAATCCCAAGAGTTGGATTGATGTCTTGTTTGACACGTGTTGTGCCTTGCGATGGAGTAGAGTATTTATAGGCTAATTAGACCACATTGGATTCATGAACTAATAAACATCATTTATTACATATTCAATTCCTAGATTTATTTTGTGGGACTAGGAATAAACATGCGAAGATAGCTTATTAGGTTGATCATAATGTTAGTCACGAAAAACCCATCTGTCGTAAAAAAAAAAAAAACCTATATTCATTCAATTAAATCATACATGCATTACCAAATTCATTCATGTATATGGATTAGTAAATATACATCACCCAATGAACTATATAAATAAATAGGGAAAAATTCAAATGACCCCTTTAAACTGTCAGAAATCCACGTAACCTCCTGACTTTTCTTAAAATTCATATAACCCCTTAAAACATCTCTGCATATCCAAATAGTCCAATGAGTTAAATTTTAGTCTACGGATTAAGATTATTCTGTGAATATTCTGTATGGTTAACCTTGGTTGAAAATATAGTACACAAAAACCCTCTACAATGTGTTAAAAATACAAAAAAATCTTCTGTAAATGATGATTATATCTCTTCAAATAAGGTTTTATAATCTATTCGAAGGGTTAAAATCGTCATCTATAAAAGATTTTTCATATTTTTAACAAATTATAGGGGTTTTTGATATATAGTTTTTCTTTCAGGATTAACAGAAAAGATTGTTAGTAAGATATTACTCATATGTTAATGGAAGTTTTACTCAGGGGTTTCTTTAGATTTACAAAGATATTTTCAGGGGATTATATGTACTTTAAAAAAATTGAGGGGGTTATTGAGTTTCAAGCTATTTATTGGGGATTATTTGGATTTTTCCAAAATAAATAACTATTTTGATGCATGAATATGAAGTGCATGTATCAAAGTTGAATGAAATAAAATTTAAACAATTAATATTGCAAGTACATGTACCACATAGTGAAGAATTCAATTATTATTATTAAAATATTCTAATATTGTCGTTACAATCTAATATGGTAGATTCATAATTTTCGATAACTGTTCGTGAAAGTATATATTTATTAGGGGACGCGATTACGTGCGGCGAACAGTGGGTGCGGTAGCGATCATAGACCGTCGATCACGGATCCATCGCATCGGACAGTCGGGTGCGATTCACGTTGACCGTTGGATGCGATTGACCAGCGATCGGACGACCCACGTCGCGGTCGCACCTGCCGTTCGCCGCACCTAATCGCGAGCGTATTTATTAGATGAGATACCTCGTTGAATATATTTTTTTTTAAAATTTGATCGATATAATTTACTGCAATATATACTTTATTTGTATCTCATTAGGAAGTACATTATTATTTATTTAAAAGTAAAATGGTTGCATACTGTAGGATTGTAGAATGAATTGTCTAATATTATTTGTGGATATGATATTGTGGCCTTTCATCATCCAGTAGCCTTCACCCGGATAATCCTTTTACTGGGGGCCTTCCATTATCGGTACATCAGCTATATAGGTTTTGCAATATACATCGATCACATCTACAAGTGGCGGCACCACATATGACAGCTACGGTGCTGGACAATTTCGACGCGCGATGATATGAGGAGAAAACACTTCACACTCGCAATACGATGTTCACAGATTAACTGCTATTATCTAGCAAATACGATTGCTATACATAATTCTCTTGAATTCCCACGCACATGCATCGCTCGAATGCGAGAAAAATTAGTTAAGTCCTCGCACATAACAATGCCAAGGTATGACCCTACGGGCAAGTCATATGCACTTCTAACACAGGTAGGCTTAGCATATCATCATAAGTATCGGTTAACGAACACCAATAAAATAACAAATTCTTCTGAATTCCCATATGAGTGCATATGAGTGCATCACATGGATGCAATGCAATATTTACATTGCTTATGCACTGAAAATGAAGTATGGCCTAACAGCGGGTCATACACATGCAAATACGAATATATAGGCCCGAATAGCCTGTCAAGCGCGCAAAGTTAGGAGAATTCTATCACAAATAGGTACATGAATCACATGCACAATAACATGACATTCAAGAACTAGCTATAGAGGTATTCTACTTGACATGCATAAGCAGAATAACTAACATGGCATGCAACATATATGAATACACAAGGTATGAACTAACTACACATGCATTATATAAGGATATCACTCCCGATTACCAACTTAACGAGGAGGGGGTAAGAGCAATCTCGCGCACAAGTAGGTGCATGGCAATAATCTCAAGCGAATTAGAGTCTAAGTGGGAACCACCTTTACTTACTCAGTTCGTGAAAAGAGAGGAAAGAGAGAAGGCCTCACTATCTCATAAAATTGGTCATAGTTTTGCCTCAACCACTATGAGCGTAACAACTACACCACATTCTCAGATTCATGACAAAGGATTGACAAGCATGCACCCGATGACTGCATTTAAAAGCTAAGCGTAGAGCATAAACAAGTTAATTAGTAATTTATCAAGTAAGCATCAACCAATCACATGAGTAGAATTAATAAGGGACCACCTATGTCATGCTTATACTTATATACAAGATACATGGCCATAATAGATAGGCATGCATATGGTAGAATATGAGATACATGGCCATATACAGGAATATGGCCAATAAAAACTAAAATAATAATAGTTTAAATGTAAATAAACTAATATAAATATGTTAGATTCCCATAAAATTACAAAATCTGTGACGCCTAGCCCGTTGAGGGGGAGGTCCAACGGTCCCAAAAGGCTTATGGATTGAGTGAGAGTGAAAGTAATGGGGGGTAGTCGATACGGACTTTGATGGATTTCTGCAGACTTTCACAGACTTTTGCAGACTTTCATAGACTTTTGCAGACTTTCATAGATTGACTCTCATGGACTTTCACAGATTTTTGCAGACTTTCACAGACTTTTGTAGACTTTCACATATTGACTCTCATAGACTTTCACAGACATTTGTAGACTTTCACAAATCACTCTCATGGACTTTCACAGACTTTCACAGACATTTGCAGACTTTCACAAATCACTCTCATGGACTTTCACAGACTTTCACAGACATTTGCAGACTTTCACAAATCACTCTCATGGACTTTTAAAGACTTTCACAGATTTTAGTATTCTTTTACAGATTGACTATTTTCACATATGAATTTCTATTAATAAACACAATAATATTTTTGGATTTAAATAACAAATAAAGAACTCATCATACCCAACATAAAATATAATTTAATATAGTAAATATCAATATTCACTTATCTGAAATGCATATTGCTAGAATGCCATGATAAAAAACAAGTAATGAAATTAATTGATTGCAACACAAACAAATCCATAATTCTTACATTCATCAAACATATGAGTCGATATCAATATTTCATACATATTTATATTCATAAAAAATTCTTCTTTATTCGAAACAATCGATCTAAAATAAAAAAAAGAGAAAAAAACCTTATATTGGAAAAAATCCACAATGAGCTAACCTTTTTTTCTGTTATAGAGAGAGAATTTCATAGAGGGGAGGAATGAGTTTTTAATTAGGAAGACAATAAACAATAAGAATATATATATATTATATAAAAATCATATATTACATCTTTCAAATATAATAAATAAAATTATAAATTATATTACTTAAAATAAAATAAAATAAAAGTGGTAATTATATTACTTTAAATAAAAAATGAAATAAAAGCAATCAATATATTTAGTCATATATATTCATATGCCTAAATATATCTTTTTATTTTTATATATGTCTGAACATTATAAAAAAATGGATGTATATTATACAAAAATAGAAACATCTTCAAAGAAAGTCAAATAAAACATTTAACATATAATCAAATCTATAATAAATCTATATTTTAGAAAATAATTGTGGATGATTTAGGCATATATTATATAATATATAATAATGAAATGATTTATTGCAACACAAACAAATCTACCATTCTCATATATTCATCAAACATTTGAGGTGATAGCAATATTTCATACAAATGGACATTCAGAAAAAAAAGATATAAATAAAGAAAAAAAATGCGAATAAAAATATGAAAGGCATGTGATAAAAATCATAAATGAGTTTTGTTGAAAGAAAAAAAAGAAGAAATATTCACAATACTGGAATAAAAGTCCATGAGAATCCCACCCATTTGGGTGGGATTCTGAATGATTTTTTCCTTTGTATTTCTCTCTCTAAAGTCCACAAAAGTCCACAAAAATCCATCACTTATGAAAGTCTTTATAAATCCTGTTTAAATTGAATAACACAAGACAAAATGTCTACTACGAAGAGTCTCAATCGAATAACGCTGGACTTTTTGTCCACGAAATAATGTCTCCATAGAATAACACTGGATTTTATGTACACGAAATAATGTCTCAATCGAATAACACTGGACTTTTTGTCCACGAAATAATGTCTCAATCAAATAACGCTGAACTTTTTGTCCACGAAATAATGTCTCAATCGAATAACGCTGGACTTTTTGTCCACGAAATAATGTCTCAATCGAATAACGCTGGACTTTTTGTCCATGAAATAATGTCTCAGTTGAATAACACTGAACTTTTTGTCCACAAACCAATGTCCTGATTGAAAAACATAAGATTTACAAATCCATGGACATGGACAATTTGTCCATGAAAATCCTAATTGACTACCCCTATAAGAGTTTTGTGTTTAGTTCCATATGGGAGGAGATAGTCTGTGAGCATAAGTTTCACACCAAGATGTGTTTTAAAGCCGTGAGTCTATTTAAGGGAAAAATGGATAATTTATTGCTGTGTAAGCTTGAGGCATTACAAATTGAGAGGGCGTTTGGAATCACTTAATTAAAAGCTAAAAAGTATTGACAAACGCATTCTCAAAAACTAGTTTAATTAAAAAATTACTTGTAAAACTATTGATTAAAAAAAAACCGCTTTTCAGGAATCAAATATATTTAAATCACTTTATTCAAAATCTTATTTTTTATCAGTGTTTTTAAACAACCCAGAGCATAAGATTTTCTATTTTTAAATATCATATATACATGTGGATTATGAAATAAGAGTAGTTACACAAACATATATTTTGGCAGTGGCAGATCCGCAAAAATCCAATAAAGAAATAAGAAAAAACATAAATAAAATAATATTTCGTGGGGACCAAATCCCAATCCCAATCATCAAAAAGAGTAAATGACCATCTGACCCTTTTATTTATTATTTCTGTCCATGTCGGTTTACACCAATTTGTAAATATTCCTATTTTTTCATTCTTTAAATTATAATAATAATACATATTATTCAATGCAACTCACTCATTTATTCCTCTGGTTTTTCCCTTTTTTTTCACAGGTTTGACTCATTACATCGTTTTATTCTTGGGTTAAAAAATCTTTTGCAATCCCAAACAGCTTTTTGGTGAGGCAGTTAGGGGTTTCCATTTCCCTTCCATTTAAAGGCTCTGATCCTTCTGAAACTCTCAGTTTTTTTTTTCAATTTGAATTTTGGTATAACCCACTTTTTAAAACCCTCTAATTAATTATTATTATTATTATTTTTTGAGTTTGCACTTCTTGACCTCACTATAAAAT
Organism: Acorus calamus; assembly: GCA_030737845.1. NCBI lineage: Eukaryota > Viridiplantae > Streptophyta > Magnoliopsida > Acorales > Acoraceae > Acorus > Acorus calamus. The sequence continues at coordinate 26,572,093 of CM060870.1, forward strand.
CTGTGAGAGAGTGGTGTAGGCCCACTCACCCCACACAACACATTTTTTTTTTCTCATTGAACTGGTCTGTCCCCCTCTCCACTTGAAAAATTGAAATGGAGGTCACAGTGAAGAAGGAGGAGGAGGAGGTACGTTGTTTGATTGTTCTTGTTTTATCCTTTTTTTTTTCACTTTCTTTGTTTGGATGTTGTGTTTTTTTTCTTTTTTTCTTTTGGAGAAGTTGATGGTGGTGTTTTTTGGTTTTCGGTTTTAGATTTGAATTGTTCAGTGAGTGTTTTTGGTTGTCTCCTTGTGGGTTTTATGGGTTTTGATGTTTCTTTTGTGGGTTTTGGTTTCTTGGTTTTTGAGGTTTTTCTTTCTCTTGAGAAAAGGGTTTCTGAAGTGAAGCACAGGAGGAGAGGTATTTTGGGGCTCACCCAATTTAGGGTTTTTTGAGATTTGTGTGTGTGTTTGGTTTGATGATCATGGGAGGGCTAATGGGTTTAGTTTCTTTGATGATTGGTGGCCTTGCATTGCTTTAGTGCTGTACCTGGGTCTTGATTTGAGATGCCACTTGGGCATTCTGAATTATTTTAGGGCACTATTACACAGTTGCAGTCCCATTTGTAGTCCTTTTTTTTAATTGGTAATGAAGTAACTTTGTTAAATAAAATATGTATGGATTTTTGGAAATAGAGTGTATTATTTCTAAAATTAAAGCATGAGTAGTGTATAAGGAGGGCTGCAGTTAGGATGTCCCTAATATTTTTAAATTTTGTACGGTTCTTTTGTATTTTCCTTTTTAGAGATGAATGTGGTTCTTTTCTATTAGATGTTGAAACTTTGATAGAGGGTTGAGAATTGAGATCCTATGTATTGTTTAGACGTTAATTTGGTTCGCCACTTAGAGTTTAAGCGGGATATGGGGCTAGGCAAAACGCCTTTGTGGGTGCTTAGGTGGATGTTAGACTCACCTTTTGAAATATTGGTCATAATAAAAGCACAACATAGTCACAAGACTCTGTGTTTGTGCACAATCATGAAAGGAAAATGAAAAAAAGTGAAGGAATTTGGGTCAAAATGATCTCGTGGACCTCATTTTCTTTCACTTTTCATCACACACAAACATACCATAGTGAGCTGTGAACACTCATAGAAATGGGGCGTGTCAAGGTGTTTGTGGAGAGCATAAAGTGTGTACATAGACAATGAAGGATCTCATGTGGAGGCATACAAGTTTCTTATGAAACAATTTGTATGAAAGCTGGCTAGGATTGACACAATTTTTTGAACCTAGCTTTTTCTCCATCTTGGGCTCCTCGATGATGAGGTTGATTCGTGGGTCTTCAAGGAAGATGGATTTTCCTAGTCTAGGGGTTCGTTTGGATAGAGACATAAGCTATTCTGGACTGTATAGCTATTCCAGGAATAGATAAGGAATAAGTGATTTTCTGTTTGGTTGTGCTTTCAGCTATTCTCATTAGAAAACACAATAATAAAGGTTGTGTTGTTTGGCTAATGGAGAATGAGATGTAGATAAAATTTAAATAAATTGTGGATAATGATTTATATTTTTTTCAAATGACTATATTATTACCAACAATAAAAAATGGGTTTTAACATTTATGCCAATAAAAATGGGTTTAAATGTTAATCAACCCCAGATGGTTACATTTATTCAATCACTGCAGATAGTCAACATGATTGTTTCAACTAGAACATAGAACAAAGTAAATCATGTTCACTGCAAACTCATCACATTGCATATCATTTGTCAAATCCATGAACATCTGGACAAACAATCCCTGCATGAAGAAACACTTTCTTAATATAAAAAAATTAACATGATGAGTAGTGAAGGTTGTTGGTCGAGGGAATCCCAGGTGATGAAGAAGCTGGTTTGGGAGGTTAACAATGAAGCAATGGGGAATGATGAGAGAACCAGACGGGATGAATGGCGGTATATGTGGAGGAAGAGTTGTCTGGTGTAGTTTGCGAGGTTAGGGAAGATGAGTACCTGTGACTCTATTGAAGTTATGTGAAGGATCAAATGGGTGTCTCGAATGGCATCTATTCCTTCTGTGTGACGAAGAAGAAGTTCAAATGAAATGTCAGACATAGGCACTGTAGCAAGGGCAAAGCGAAGTTTTGAAATGACAGGTGGGGCCCACATATGTATATGGTGTGGAATAGCTTATACCATGGAAAAGGTGGAATCCAGATACCATCTAATACCCCATAATTCTGTCATCCGGATACCGGTTAATTCCAACAATCCAAACAGCCAAAAATGGCTTATTCTTTGTTATTCTATGCTATTCCATGTTTATGACTCAATCCAAACAGGGCCTAGATGTTTTCTTATTCTTGTATAATTGAAGAGTTCAAGTAGACGATGAAGTCTTCAATTTAATCAAAATGAATACTAATTGGAAAGGTCATTAATCATGTTCATTAAATTTCATTTTGGTCATTTTTTTATTATTCAATGGAAGGCATTGATGACATGATTTTTGCAATTTGGTCTTTGGCATTTTGAGATCTATTATTGTTCAATTAGATGGTGATGATTGCATGGTCTAGCTGTTAGTGCATCCATGGCTCATGATGGTTTCACGTTATAACTATGAAGTTCAAAACTCTTGACTTATCCCTACCATCCGGGAATCGTTCAGTGCATCCATGGTTGATGATGGGGACTGATCCATGCGGGTGAAGGTGTCAGAATCGTTTGTTCCTATGGTGGTGTGGTTAGTGTAGTTAACTAGAAATCAAGTTATCTTTAGAGGCTAGACATCGTACACAAAGAACACTTGGGACTTCGTTTAGGATTGGGGAAATCATGTGTAGGAGCAAACTCTATTCGCTTTGTGGCGGACCTGGTGTTGATCCGCAAGTAGGGCGTGCGGTGGTTTTCTGTGGGACACTAGTAGAATAATATTCTGCTGAGGGTTCATCTTGGAATGTCTTCTTTATTTGGAGGGTTCATCTTGGAATGTCTTCTTTGTTTGGTTTTTACTTGCTTTGTTTGCAACTCTTTTGGGCTTTTGTCTCGTCATAAAATGAGGGTGTCTGCTCACTGTTAAAAAAAAGCAAATTTTGATTCTTATGTGGATTTAATTCGTTGAAGGTGAGTAGGTGACAATTATGATGGTCTAGCTGTTAGGGTCAACATATCTTTTCAACTCTTAATAATATAATTATATAACAAATCCTACAAAAACATTATCTAATATGTAGATTTAGTCTATGTCAAAAAGGGATGAATTGAATAACTAAATAGATAAACAAAACAAAAGAAGGAATGAAGCAACCTTTAATCTATTTGAAAATCAAGCATACACACTTGTTCTATGTAGCCATCTCAATGATGGCATACAGGGACATGGTGGAAGGGGCTTACATTGCTTAGATCTATGTCCACACCTGTATAATCATGAAAAAGTCTTAGAATCACCCTGTTCAAGTTGTGATTTGCATCATTTTCTCCGTGTTGGAATTAATTTATCTTTGTGTTCAAAGAGTTGAGTGTTCTTCAGTGACGAATCTCAAGGTTGGCTTTCTTCAGCATGGGGTGACGTGAATCTCAGTGATAAGAGGGCCTTGTCATTTTTAAATCATCATGGCTTTGTTTGACTCTCGTCTCTATCTGGCTTTCCTGCTCCCTCTGTCTCTCCCCTCTTTTTGTAACTCTCTCCCCCCTATCCCAACCTTTCTTTCATCCGTCTTCTTCATTCTCTACCCTCCCACTCTCTCTCTCTCTCCTACCTCTCTTGCTCCCTCTCTCTCCCCCTCTGTCTCCCTCCTCTCTCTCACTTCTCTCTCCGTCTCTATCTCGCACTTCTTTTTCCTTTCGTATGCCTCACTTTCACTCTCTCTCTCTCTCCTCTCTGTCTCTTTTCTCCCTCACTCACTCTTGAGTCTGGTCTATCCCTCTCTCTCTACCCTTCCCTCCCTCCCCCATTCTCTCTCTCCGGCCTGACCTGCCTTGCTCCCTAGCCTACCTCTTGCTCTTCATTCCTCTCTCTTGCCTAATCCTCCTTTCCATCTAATCATCATTGGTGTGTTTACTTTTGTAACCCTACAACTTATGTGTCGCTCGTTAAATATCAAAAGTCAAAGGACCATGGGGACTCCCTTATATTAATATTTACTTATTAATTATTATGTTATATTTGGGATTAGTACGAGCTCTCGCATGAAACATTTTAGTCTTACTGAAACATCGGAGATTCAAAAATACACTTTTGAGTTTCTCAAACACAAACCGCAACGCGTGACTATTCTCACTCACACCTCCTCTACCCATCATCCTTGCCGCACGTAATTCTTCTTGTTGCGGTGTATGACTGTTCTTGAAATGGATCCATCGCCACCTTTCTGCCTTCCGCATTGGCAACTTCACCTCCCTTCCCAACTTGTAGACACAAACTTTAAACCCCCTCATTTTATCTTTTGTTCATGGTATTTTGTAGCTTTTTTTAGTGGGTTTAGTTTATATTTTGGTTTTTGTTTTCGTTTATTTCTGTTTTTTTCATGTTTACTAGCATTTTTATTTTTTATTTTATATTTTTTTTACTATTTAAAGTGGGTGTTTGACTGTTGTATGGAATGGTTGGAAATGAAGTATGTTTGTGTGTTTTCTCTTTTGTTCACGGTGATTTGTAGCTTTATTTCAATGGGATGAAATGAGTTTATTTTTGGAGATGTAAATTGATTTTTTTGGGTGATAACTCTCATTTAGAAGGACTTTTTTTTATTCGTTTGGAGTGGGCAGTTGATGGAAAAAGTTTAGCATATCTAGGATAATTATCCTAATCCAAATCTGAATTTTGGATTCCAGACAACTGTTTGTCAGAAGTGTGGTGACAAGGGCTATCCTGAGCTTCTTATTTACTGTGTGAAGTGCCACGTATCTGCAGAGCATCGGTATGTTGACTTTCCTCTGCTTTACTTTCTTATTGAATATAGTTATTTATTTTTTTGTGAACCGTCTTCTAGGTTTGTTCATTGATTGTTTTGTGCTCATTTGTCCATTTTAGTTACCTGACCAAATACTGGGTTTCTTCTCATAGACAATTTTTATAATTCTTCTTCCAGCTATTGTTTGGATAATATCCCAAGGAGTCCTGAAGATGAAGTTGTTTGGTCATGCGAAGAGTGCATGCTAAATGTTCCTTTAGCGGCTTTAATGAGTCAGGAAAATGTCACGATTTCTTCAAAGAGGAACGGAGAACTGAGCGGGAGTTCAACTGAAGTACATGAATGGCCACTAAAAAGGAGAGTTATTGGATCTCCAAGAAGCATTTTGGGTTATCAGCCTTTCGTCGAATGCCGGGCTTATGCTGATGCGATTCCTTTACGTAAGAGTATCTGGAGGTAAACACATTGAACCTTAATTCAATCCTTCATGTTTCTATATTTAGGGATGGATATTATTTGATATTGCATGATCAAGACTCAAGAGAGGAATAGGAATAAAGTGGATTAACTACATCAAAACTGAACATTTTGGGGTGTTACAGAGGAAGGTTAAATATTGATTAAAAGAAATTACTGGATGGGCTTTGGTGTAAGTTATATGGTTGCTTAAAAATTAGATAGAAGTGCTGGGTTTCCTTTTCTCATTCAAGAGAAAGGATGGTAGATTTTCAAAGGGTAGGCAAGACACAGATAAACTAGATTGACAATATAAGTGCACTTGTGTGGTAATTCAAAAGATTTAGAAACTTGATCAATCCATTGGGAAAGTGTGAATGCTTATGCTGTTTTATCTATTTCATTGTTTACAGGGGATCTTTTGATGTTTCTCTATGGAAATGCGGTCCGTTCAAGGCACACTTATCTATTAAAGCTTGTCAGAAAGTGGTTGATGTTGCAAAGAAGTTGCCAGAGTTCCTGCATGTGGAAGAACATCATTTGAGTCGTGATGAATGGCCTCAAAGTTTGCAGATAACACCACCTACAGATGAGAACATTGGTTTATATTTTTTTCCAGAAAGGTATAATCTTATTTTCAAAGATCACGGTTAATTTTGCTCCGCGGTTTTCTGATTGGCATGCCTCATTTTCTAACTGTTGCAGGCATAAAAAGAGATTAAATATGCTGGAGAAGGCTGCCAGGGACAAAACTTTGAGGGTCATACTTGATGACGCTGAACTCCTGGTGTTCTCTTCTTATGTTTTGCCACAGCAACATCAGAGTAAGTTTTTAGTAGTATTTTAAAAACATTACTAGGTTTCTGTAATACATCGGCAGGCTGTCACCTCAACAAGCTACTAAGACTAAACCTAAAACATTATCTTATTTGTTATAAAAGCTAAAGGCAATTGTAGAAGTTAATGTACTAATCTACAATGGAAAACATTTTAGCAGGCGCAATGACTTCAAAATTTTTCATTCCAAATTCAATAATGCAAGCCTGTCAAATCTAAATGTTAATATGCTGGATAGTGATTCCATAAATGCTAGGGGGTCTCAGATAAAGATTTATTATATAACTGTTGGAAAGATATGCTATGATTTTCAATCCATTTGATATTTTGGTGGTCAAGAACTAATTTTATTGGATCTGAAGGAGTAATAATTGCAAGATTGGGATATTGATAACAGACATAATCAGGAATCTTTGTTTTCACCTTCCTAGCAATGCTAAAGCGGACATCTGTCTTTAGTCAGTAGGATTCATTGGAGTCACCTATAGAAAATGGCTTGTAAATAATGTTTAAATAATGTCGATTACCTGTTACATGTGCAGCATTCTTTCAACCAAAAAAACCTAGTAACCTTAGATTTGTGCTTCTAAAATAATAATATGAGTTTGATGTAGGCACCCACTATTTTATTGATAGGGTCTTGGAATATGCATATGATATTCTCTTATACTGTTATGCATTGTTCTAGGTTGGAAAGGAAGATGACATACCTTTATGTTTCACAAATGAGTTTTTTTTTACTCATTAGTTTTTATGAAGGCACAACAATATAAATCATGTTGTCTGTGGCAGTTTCTTATACACATTTTGAAGAATGCTTTGTTAATATTTAAAGATCATTCATATTTGGTAATTTTTTTACGACACAGGATTTCTTGGAAAGTTCTATCTGTGGGGGTTGTTCAGGAGAAAGCAACTTCCGATGCTCAAACAACCGACTGAGTACGTCTTCTCAAACACCAATGCCAAGCGAAAACTCTCTGTATCGGATGATTCTATAGAAACTCGTGTCCCTCTCGGCGCAGATAAATCTACGGACCAGTCCACGTGTGGATCTAGAGAGGAAAACGTGACAGATGAGGATCGCGATGCGAGTCACGCGAAAATGAAGGCACCATTGCAGGCCTCGTGCTTGAATCTGTTTCCGCAGGTGGTGGAGGACATGGCGGTCCAGTCAAAAATGGGACCGAGCATTGGTATAGACCTTAATCTTGGACTCGGTCCGGTCCGTGGTTAATGGTGGTTTGTGTAGCTCATTGAGGTTGTATAATGTCACTAAGCTTGGTTGGTGGTACAAAAAAAAGGGATCTGGTGGTGGCATTGTCATTAGAGTTTTGGTAGCTATAGTTGTCTGACCTTTTTTCTTTTCTCTGTTTTGGGAAGCTAGCTAGTAGAACTGATGGTGCCAGGGGAAGGTTTTTTGGTCTGTACATTGTGAAGGTGAGTTGATATTGAAATGTCTAGTTTCTTTATCAATCAATGTGCATTTGGGAAATGATGAATTGTTGGTTCTCCTTTTTCTCTCATTTTCTTCAAATCATTTATGTTTGAATATTTGAAGAACAATAAGCCATCATTTGGAGAAGAGTTTGAAAAATAGCTTTTTTTTATATATTTTGAGGGTTAAAGATACCTCAGTAAACATGTACAATCTCGTATAAATTCTTAAAAACTTGGGAGTGGGACACACATCCGTTAACCTATAATGATTAGTTAATTTAGTCATTAGGTTAAATTTTCATCTATTTTAACTATATATTCTTATAATATTTCCATTTTACCCTTGAACCAATTTTCACTATTTTTTTCTTCAACCCTTCCTCTTACTTCCACTTAGGGTTAGTAAATGAATCAAGCCGCTCGGCTCGGGCTTGACTCGATTTAAGCTCGTTCAGGCGTTAGTTTAATTAGACAAATGAACGAGTTTGAACAATTTTTAAAACTCGGTTAGGCTCAGGACCTGGATTGAATTTCATTTTGTATTCAAATTTGACTCGTTTGTGTTATAAAAACTTAATTAAAACTTAACTAAACTCCTTTGTAAAATTAGAACATTAAGTCAATATAAATTTATGTTGATTTAGGCTCATGAATTTGATTATTTAGGCTAAAATTTTATTTTCAACCGTTAAAAACCTTAAAATGAAGAAGAACGTTAGACTCGTGAGCTTGGCTCGGCTCGACTCGTTTATAAACGAGCCGAGCTTGAACATGTCAAAGTTCAACTCGTTCGGCTCGTTTATCACCTCACTTTAAATTATCTTTAATATGGGACATTTTTTGTATCTGCAGAGACATGTATATCCGATCTAAAGTTCAAAAAGACTTAATGTAGGATGATCATACATGTTTATTGGGATTCCGGTGTCTTTGAATTTTTTTTTGGGGTTACATCTAAGAGGGCATAATAGTTATTTTATATCCATAGTTAATTTTTATCATGGGTGAATTAATAGTTGTTAATGATAGAGATCTATGAGACATTTTTTATGTTTGCAAGGATATGGGTGTCCAACTCCAAATTTGCAAGGACTTATTTATGATTATGCATATTTATAGGAACTCAAATGACTTTAACCCTTTATTTAAAACAGTTTTGAGATGGGTTACTTGGAAGCATACAACTAATATTTTTTTATTTTAAAATGGATTAAATATGATATTTTTGTAAAAGCTGAATCTTAAAAACTGGCTAAATCAAGCATTATCATAGAAATTAATTACATTTGAAAATTGGGTTTTGTTTGTTTCATTTATTTTTTAAAATAAAGGTTTATGTAATTATATTTGCTTTCTAACAGGTCTGGCATTTTTTTTAAAGATTTAATAAAAAAAAAGACAACAAAATGATTTTCGTGAGGCATTCCGAGAATTGAACTCGGGACCTCTCGCACCCTAAGCGAGAATCATACCACTAGACCAAATGCCCTCTTTTGGTGTTGGGTTTTCTAAATTTTATTTAATCTAATATTTTCATATATCAATAAAGTAACATCAATAAATTAGATGCACACATCTACCAAAATAGACTGAAAATAAAGTTCTTTTTTATTTTATTTTATACAAACTAGCGATGATGTACGCGTTTTGCGCGAGTTTTATAAGGACCTATTTATAAATAAGATGGATACGGGGCTTATCCGCAAAATGTCCAAGCATGGCCTAAATAACAATAGAAAAGGACAAACTCAGCCGATTTTTATAAGGATCTATTTATAAATAAGATGGATACGGGAGCTTATCTGTAAAATGTCCGAGCATGGCTCACGACCACAGTTGATTTTTATAAGGATCTATTCATAAATAAGATGGATATGGGGGCTTATCCGCAAAATATCCGAGCATGGCTCACGACCACATCCGTTTTTTATAAGGACCTATTCATAAATAAGATGGATACGGGGGCTTATCCGCAAATGTCCGAGGCAAAATGTCCGAGCATGGCCCATGCAAAATGACCGTTTTATCCCGTTGATGAAATTTTGTCGCCATGTACCGCTTTATATATAGTATTTTATACAAATGAAAGGCCCTTAAAGAAGGGGCATCTATTAAGTGTGTCAAAAAATACATAAAACAAATTTGGTTTTCGAATTTGCATAATCAGTTTATGCAATTGTGGTGGAACTTCACTTGAACTATTCAATAGATAATAAGTTGAGTTGAGTTTCAGTACACCCATAGGTTATTCATATTTCTACTTCTAGACTAGAATACCTCTTTTTTTTTTTTATAAAAAAAATGACATTGGTGGATCTACCACTTCTTTGATTCAGAAAAGGAGTACAATTCAAGAGATGAAAAACTAGAAAACAGAAGAAAATAAGAAATGTTACAATGGGGGAAATAAAGGAGGGAAGACATCAAGGAATACTGATAAGGAGATTTAATCAAGATATCATTAAAGATTCCCCCAAACCCATAAAAAAGCCAAGGGGCAATCACCAGAGCATGCCTCTTCACCCTTATCATTGCCACCCTACCACACAGACAACCTCACACTTCAATCCGCTAATGCAATGGACCCACTAAAGATCATATCGTTGCGCCCAAGCCACATGACCCACATAAAGGCAGAAACTAGAGATTGCAAAAATTTTCCACACACTGAGATAAAGGCCAATCCAAGCCCACAACTCATCTAAAGACAGAGGGGTGCAGATTCATCTAAAGACAGAGGGGCGTGGATTTCCGCACCCCGAGTTACTAGAAACCCATCCTCTTTTTTAACAAAAAAAATTATGTATTGTAGCAATAAATGAAAACCCACCCCGAGGTCGGCATTCCATTTGATGACAGTGTTGAAGCGTGGTCGCCCGAAGGCTCGGCGAGCCAAAGTAAGGATAATAAATTCACATTTTTACAAGTTTCAAACCAAATAGACAAATTTCACATTTAAACACATATAACAGAAAGTCATAACAACATTTAAAACACATAATAATATGACATTCACATTCCATAATTAACCATTCACGTGACCACACAATAAAATACATGTTCAAATTCCACAACCATTCATGTGACTATATTGATTTTTTATATATAAAAATAAATAACCTATCAAATAAAAACAATTACTCATCTTAAAAAAAATAAAAATAAACATAAAAATCATTTGAACATGTATTTTGTAGTGTAGTAATATGAATAATTCATTATGGAATGCTAACATCGTTTTTGATGTGTTATAAATGCTAACATCATATTTTAATGTGTTTTAAATGCCGCTATGACTGTCTGTTATATGTGTTTAAATATAAAATTTATCAATTTGGGTTAAAACTTGTAAAAATGTGAATTTATTCTCTTTTACTTTGACTCGCTGGGCACGCTTCAATACTATCGCTAAAGAGAATGCCGACCGGGGTTAGTACACTCACTGGAACTTCTGGTGACCATCATTCACCGCCGTCGCCAGAGAGAATGCCGATCTCGGGGTGGGTTTTCGTTTACTGTTACAGTATATATAATTTTTTTTAAAAAAGAGGTAGGTTTCTTGTAAATGAGGGTAGGGATATTGGCACCCAAGACAGAGGGAACCAAGCATCCCCCAATATAGGAGGATATTCTTGAACAATCATAAGGATTGACATTCCATTTATACCCGAGCTTAAAAAAGTTCCAAGCATTGTTGGGCTTAATAGAAATAATAATATATATAACAAGGCAACCTTAAGGACAACCAACCAAAGAAGATGCAAATAAAGTTGATTTCATGTAACACCACTCTTTTATATATATATATAGGGAGCCGATTCAGTGCGGGAATGCGGTCGTGCGGGAAGCGATCACGGGCCGTCGATCACGGGTCCATCGCATCGGACGGTCGGGTGCGATTCACATCGACTGTTAGATGCGATGGACCTGCGATCGAACGATCGACGTCGTTTTCCGCATTCCCGCACTGAATCGCTCGACTATATTATATATATATGTATATAATAAATAAGAATGCCAGTACGTTTTGCAGTTCTTCTGCCATCCAGAAAGAGATCCCCAAATGCCTATGCACCGCGAACGCAGTGTGTACTGTACAATCAAAATTTATTTATTTTTATTTAAAAACATTTATTTATATCAGTGTATATTTTACTTTTTATAGCATGCACTTCAATGGATTGAGTGCATATATTTTTTAAATGAAGGCCATAGACGCTGTTACACTCAATTTTTTTAAATCCAAAATACAGTCTTGATACTTTGTTATAAATCCAATGAAACATATACTTCATTAGAGGATATATATACCTCATTAAATTTTTTTTCTTATACTTATTAAAAATAGATTCGTTCAATTCAAAATGGGATAATATATATTTTTAAAACATATACTTATTGAATGATATTTTATTTAAAAAAAATAAAAACATGTATCGTCTAACCTTCCTTTTCATTTTCCAATCTTCATCACTTAATAAACAGGCCCATCACAAATCTTCTGCAAGGCCCAAAATAACCCAAGCCCATACCCCTCCACCCTAATTTTGACACATTAAAATAACCCTAAAAAATCCAACTGAAACCTTCAAAGATAAAATCTTACAATATAAGTACCCCTGTAACCACCACCACCACCACCACCTCCTCCTCCTCCTCCTCCTCAGCTTCCTTTAATGGCGATTCCCTCCAATTCCCTGCTCACCCTCTCTCACATCAACACCATCTGTCTCTCTTCTTCCCCTTTTAGATTACAGTCCCAACTCCCAATGTTGGGTTTTCAAGGTGCACCTCATCTAAGGCCCCTGAATTGCTGCTCTTCCTCTTCTTCTTCTCCACATGTGGGTCCTCTCTCAGATTTCAGGTTTGGTTTCTGGAGACCATTTGTGCCTCGTTTGATTGATACCCACATGGAATAGTTGGCTTATTTGTTGGTTTTTTGTGTTTTTGGGTTTCCATAGTGTTAAAACCCTGAAAATGCTATTTTTTTTGAGGATTTTAAGAAGTGGGTGTTTTATAATTTTGTGTTTATTTGTTTTTTGTTCTTGATAATGTTTGAGAATACATTTGATTGTATGGGTATATTTAGTATAGAATTATGTATCTGCCTAATTTATTAGAAGATATGGTTGTGAGCATAGACATGAATTTCGTGTATGACTAATATTTGGCAAGGGTTCAGTGTACATTCATAAATGATATAGAATAAATACGGGAAAAATACATAGATAATTAGATTGTTTTCTTGATGGATTCTGAAAATCGAATGTGAGCACAACAACAACAATTAGGGTTATTTTTTAAATTATGAAGAATGTGATAAACCTCTAAACTAAACGAATACTTGGATTCTGAATATGATGGACTGTCTATTAAAAAAAATTTCTTCCGCCGATAGATACAGGAGGCATCCAATCGAATAGTTAGATAAGTTCAAAGTACTTTGTGGCTATGATTATCATTTATTCCTACTAAACTTTACGTAGGATCTCATGTAAAAAAGTAAAGAAGAAGCATTTGAGATCTATGTAATTCACATCCTTCAGTATCAGTTTTCCTAATGATTCATCCTGTCTCAAGTTATTATTATGAAGTTTATCTCCAGCAACTTCATACATATCTTTGGCCCCATTTCCCACATTTTCTGTGGATGCAAGCACTTCTAAGAAAACAACTTCATATAGGAAGTTTAATATTCAGCTTTCAGCAATGAGTCCCTACAGCTTTCACTGAAATTTTTTCTATTTGCCCAAGAAGCCAATTTTCAAAAATCTAACATGAAGCTTTATACAGGAAATTGTTTTCTAAAAGTGCCTCTTGTCATCATGAAACCCTGCTAGGCACTGCATTAGTATACATTTTGTTAGAATTAGGTGCCTTCTCACTTGTAAAATGCAAACACTTAGTGAGGATTCAGAGGCACTCTGGCAGTGCTTTTGGGTTACAATTGAAGCATTCTAATTGCATGTTTCCTTTTTCGATTTGGAAAAGGCTCATTTAAGTCTTTGCAGATTGTTGGTACTTAATTTTTTTCATACTGTTATTTGAACATAAGTAATCATCATATGTCTCTATTTTTTTCCAAGAATTTATCACTAACCATCTCTAACTAGGAGCCTGAATAATTTCTTTAAAAAACTTAACATTATCATCCATGCTCTCTAGCTTTAAATGTATTCTGGATACACTTTGGATTTCATTTCTAAAAAGAATCATTAATTTTTATTGACTTATTTTTGCAAAATGACCAAGAAATCTGAAATTGAGTTGAACATAAGAAGATTCTTTAAAGAATTATCTTCCCTCAAATTTGTGAAATATGGTAAACTTTCCATGGTTATTTTTTTTGTTCATTTTTGTTCTTCTCTTTGTAATGGGTAGATTACTATCTACCTCATCTTTGGAGTTTGTCCTTGACCCCTTTCTTAATATATTTGTCCGGATGCTCCAATCTGCTATTCTACCCTACTCTATCCACAAAATTACTAAACCATTCTTGGAACCTGAACCATAATCTCCTCAAATCCTTATCATCTTTTTTCCCCCAAGCATTATACATGTACATGAATCATGAACCTTTTTGAATGACGAATGCATCTAGTATTGTACAATTTATTATGCATGAGGGTATAATGTGATTTGTTCACTGTATGCCAACTATGTAGTCCTATATGATATGTTTACATCTTTACACCATTAAAGTCTACAAACTTTTATTTTATGCACTCTATTTTATTTGACAAGTATATGTAACTAGTAAAATCAGAGTTATCCTTCTTATGTTCAATTTTATTGGTATTTACAGATCTCAAACAGCAACAATGATGCCCTTTGGTTTAACCGCTGATGAAAATACCTTGTCAAAGCCCCCATATAAATGGCAAAGAGTGCTGCTAAAAGTAAGTGGAGAAGCACTCGCAGGAGATAATGCTCAGACTATTGATCCAAAGGTAGGAGTTTAAAAACATGGTAGTGAACTTAAAGTGCATTTCGTCTAGCTTTTGTCTGCTATAGTTCAAATCTTCTTACCCATAATATTAGAATACTCAACCTCTGGTCAATCGTACATATGATATGGATGTTAAAACCCACTTTTCTTATTGATACATACTGCGCTTTTTATGTCTTGTAGATAACAATGTCAATTGCAAGAGAGGTTGCTTCCGTGACTCGGCTTGGCGTCGAGGTTTGTCTTTTGAAATTAAACAACATTTCGATAATAGTTTAATGAAATAAATTTCCTTGACTACTTTAAACATTGCTTTTTCCCCTTATTGCGTATTATGAAATTACATTTTGAAATAGTTCTGGTTCGTCTAATCTCATTTAGGTTGCTATAGTGGTTGGAGGTGGAAATATTTTCCGTGGAGCTTCATGGGCAGGGAGTAGTGGTCTTGACCGCTCCTCAGCAGATTACATAGGGTATGGGAAATTATACATTTTTCATTGATGTTTGTTTATCTCATGAACAAATTTCTGATGTTGCACCTTATGATAATTATTTATAATTCATAAAAAGCAAAGAAAGGTGATGGAAAATGTAGTCTGGCCTAATAGAATTTCATATTAGATTCAAGAGCAGCCACTTTGTGCCAAAAAAAGAGCTAAAGGTTAAGACAGCACCCTGCTATATGTGAGACCACTCTGGGTGGTAGCCTTTTTTTGAAAGGTCATCCCATAAGTTGTAATGCATACTTTGTTAACATGGTTTACATTTCTTTCATTACAAGGAAAGTTATTTTGAATCCTAATTTCATTATAACCAAGTGTTTCATTGTACTTCTCAGCATGCTTGCGACGGTCATGAATGCTATATTCCTCCAAGCAACGATGGAGAGCATTGGCATCCCAACACGTGTCCAAACTGCATTCCGGATGTCTGAAGTTGCAGAGCCATACATCCGAAGAAGGGCAGTCAGGCATTTAGAGAAAGGACGAGTTGTGATCTTCGCAGCTGGAACTGGCAATCCCTTCTTCACGACAGACACTGCTGCCGCTCTTCGCTGTGCAGAAAGTAAGTAATTGCTCTTTCTGTTATCACTGTTTGGTTTGGAAATTAGTCTGAAAAACAACTTTTCACTTAAAACAGCGTTTGAAAATAGCTTTTCAGATAATATACAATTTAGTGAAAAGCTGCTTTTTACAACTAAAGTTGGGACCGTTAGGGGCATTTGGAAAAGAATTTGGATTAAGTATGATTTCTGCAAAAACAAAATCTCCAAAAGCTGCTCAAATTTGTTTTAGAATGAAACTCTTGTGTAGATGTCTTGAATATGACTCTACTTCAATCATCCCAGTTAATGCAGAGGTAGTGCTTAAGGCAACAAATGTAGATGGAGTCTTCGACGATGACCCGAAGGTTAATCCAAATGCACGTCTTCTTGAATCGTTGAGCTACCAAGACGTGACATCAAAGGATCTTTCAGTGATGGACATGACCGCCATCACATTGTGCCAAGAAAACAATATTCCTGGTATGAGTTGGGTGATTTTTCGTTACGATTCATTGAGAAACATCTGTATCATTTTCGAAACTCACTGAGTTTGTGTGCTTTTTGCTGCAGTTGTTGTGTTCAATTTAAACAAAACTGGTAACATTTCGAAAGCCATTGTCGGCGACAAGGTGGGCACCTTGATCAGTGGAGCGCGGAGTTCCACGCAGGCCACGCCGATGATGTAAAGATGGGAAACTTGGAATCAGGTTAGCTGTCTTTTATTTTTGTATATGAAATTTTTTAGAATGACAAGGTACTTTTTTTTGGGGAATTATTTGTGTTTAAGGTTTCAATCTGGGGTTTAGAACATGATCACTAACATTTTCCATATTATGCACTGCAGCACTGAATGACTTCAAATGTATGTCATTTTCTTGGGCAAAATTGATGGCCTATGAAAGATTCAATGATGAATCTGCAATTTTTCCCCCAGATATTGTTTGGTTATGTTTTGTAATTTTCCAGTAGTAAATTCAATGTGGAATGATCAAATTCAATGAGAGAATCACATTATTTATTGCATAATCAATATGGTCTTCTTTGGCAGTGGTATATTAATGGTATATAGATAATGTAAATACTTTCAGCATAGATGAATTAGGTTACTAGATATAGATAATATACCAGGACAGATAATTATACCATTGGAATAATTGGCTTTTGCCTGATTTAATAATCGTGGTAGATAGTCTACCTCTTGTTCTAGTCATCCAAACAATTATTTAGGCTCATTCACCCCTATTCCACTTATTCCACGTTTATTCTTCTACAAAAAAAAAAGGCCTAATAACTAATGTTAAAAAATTGCATCAATCACTCACCTCTTTTTTATTTTATCACACATTTCTTTAAGATATAAAATTGGTATTTCAAAAAGCTGTACACATTGTACTAAAGACCAGTCTAAAGTTAAAAGTAATAAATATAGCAGGACTGATTTTTTAAAATTTTCAAAGATAAAAGTTGTTTAACTTCTTGGGTATTAATATTCTATACTGTGTTTTACTTCATAAAAAATCTTAACCCACCACCAAAGCATGTTTATGTATAAATTCTATAACATGCAATTGTCAATTTGATCTTTGTTAATTTTGAATTTTTTTTTAATTCTCTTGTTGTAAATTTATAGTTTTCCATGTCACAATTTTTGAGGGACATAAAAAATGGATTTATTTGCATAATGCCCACCGAAATCCCTGTATTTGCATGCATACCCACTTATTACATGGTCTGTTGTGTGAACTTTTTTTTTATATACTAGTTCTCTTTTAATTCAATTTAATTTTTTTTGTTGGACAAGAATGTCTCTATCAGACTGTTACAGTTACAAAATTAAATGAAAAGGTTCCCCAAATAATAAGGTGATGTTTATGACCACTTATTTTCATGATATAATACGTGATAATGTGCATTTGGTAAAATAACTTTTGGATAAGATTTATTTTTTAAGTTCACTATTTTATTTAACAAACTTTGGATTCCCAGATTTATTTTTGGCACTTATAATTTATAAGTGATTTTCATGGATCAAAATGTCCCATACAAGAAATTCAAAAAACTCTTGAATCGCATTTGTTTGAGAAATAAGTAGATAAGTAGATAGACAAGGAAATAATATGCTTATTCTAAAACAAAATATGCTTGTTTAATACAAATAAACTGAAATAGTAAGATCCAGTAAACCCTGATAGCTACATGTGAGGGGCATATATCTTTTATCCTGTTTATCCATGTAGAAATATAAAAATCAGATTTAATTCTTCCCTATTCACGTATAACTATTTTATGATCGAATAAATTATTCTTGCCCCCATTTGGAGAGAGAATTAAGTTATTTTGATATTTATGACTATTTTAGTATAAATAAGGATAAATGATTTTTTGTTTGGTTGCGTTTTGAAGTATTCTCGTTGAGAAACGTAATAATAAAGTTTTTGTAGTTTTGATAAAATGTGAACAAGGTGTGTAAAAATTTATAAAATGTTAAAAAATGATAATAGTTGATTTATAAGAGGTTATGACAGTTAATTTTATAGTGGGTTCACATATTTGTTGGGTTGAATAACCTGGATAACATAATTCTGACCGGAATCCGGCCCTATTCTAGTCCTATTCTCTAACCAAACTGGGGCTTACAGTCGAACAATGTGATAAAATTCATATAAATAACATCAACTTCTGGTCCCATTCCCTCTCTCAAAGAGTGAAAAAAAACCAAACCTGTAATTTAATAGAAAAAATAGGCAACCCCTCATAAAAATAAAATAATTGGTTGCTGATAATTAGGTCACGCTCTCCAAAGCAAGACCATGCAACAAAAATATTATGTTGTACCTTTATTCCAAAAAAATATATTATGTTGTACCTAACTGGAAAAGGACTAATTTTGTGTGTTCAAGTGGGTAAGAAACTTTCCACTTCATATATACATATATTATAAATATAGATTTGATTTTCTATTGCTTGTTCTGCTTGGTAACAATGTTTGTTGAATCTGAATTGGTAAAAAAAAGAAGCCAAGTTGGATTGACTATTTATTTATCCAATAGATTCTCCATGGTTTGTTAAAATATTTGATAAAATATATACTTTTTAAAAACTATGTAATCAAATTCATACATTTATTCATATACTCATTTAACATAGTAAATATGCTATGAGAGATTTCAATGATTGTTGGAGAGATCCAAAAATAGATTAAAAGGGGTAACAAAAAGAGAAAAACTATGTAAGTTTTGTATCTCACCTTATTTAGTGGGATCTCAATTTTATGTGATTTACATTTCATTCTTCCCTGGTTGGGTTGTATTTCAAGTTGGTAGTTTAGATGGTGACAGAATATACATATAAATGGAGAATCAAATATGTGTTTTATACCTCCACGTCTGTACATGCTTTCCAAGTTTTAAGGAGACTTTATTAAAAAAATGTATCCATTGCTTAAAATTCAAACAGTGCGATTTTTTTTTGATGAAGTCAATAATACCTATAATAAAAAAAGGATAATATTATTTCCACTCCATTTTCTAGTCCTAAATTCAGTTTAAGTTTTAAATTTTCTAAAAATAATATATTCATCTAATAAGGTATATGTTTTTATAAAAAAAATAATTATATATTTCAATGAATTGCATTGATGCATTTATAGAAAATATAAAAAAGAATTATCGAACCATATATCTTGTTTAAGTGAGTATATGTTTTGATAATTATCTATTGCTGTATATAGGATTGGAAGTGGGCTCGCAGGGTGACAATCAATTGTAAAATCTTTTTTTTTTCCAATGTGATACTAGTCTAATCTCATTTTATCTCTAATTTAAAAAAAATTTCACTCCCAAAATAATACTTTGATTGAAAGAAATAAAGCATGGGGCGAATTTTAATTCCACCTCTCATTATTAAAGTTACAAATTTGTTCTCATAATATTTAATTAAATTAAAATTGTACAATGAGAAAATATTGAATGAAATTCAATTTTTTTTAAAAAAACACCCATGTCATGATTTTAATTTAAAATTTATTGCATTTAAAACTTATGGTTGATGTCAGGTATAAAGTTTATGGTATGATATTTATGCTGCATATTTTTTCATGATATAAAATGCATCAGGCATGCCATACACTAGTTATTGCAATTAAAATTGACGTTGGGTTATTAATTATTAGGCCCTACACCAATTAATTTCTATAAAAAGGGCTTATTAAAAATAGGGAAAATGATAAAAAATATCATCTAAGTTTTGGAAATACCCAAATAAGTCATTTTTAAGATTTCTACATAAAAATCTTATTTTACAATTTTTTGAATGTAAAATTACTTGATTACCCTTATGCTATCTACTATTAAACATTATTACACATATTTAATTGTTTAACACCCTAATAAAAAATAAATAATGAACATTATTACACATATTTGTGCATGAAATTTATTATTATTTTTTATATATTTAAATATATCATTAAGAGTTAAATTGTAAAAAATTAAAATTTTTTCGTTATCAAATATTTTATTAGATATTCATAAACTTTATAAAAACTTTAAGGAATTTACGTATGTTTAATATATATAAACATATTTCTTATTTAAGACATTTATAAGATATAAATAACAAAAAATTGAAAAAAATTAGAATAAAAAACCAAAAAACAAATCTTGTAAATTTAAGAATGACAATTTTGATAATATTAATATTTTTGATTCCATACTTAGAAAATTTAAAAACATGTAAATTCACTCCTAAATAAAAATAATTTCTTATATTGATAAAATATTTTTTAATTAGATGATGATGTGAAAGGTTTTAAATTTGATAAGAGAGATTGTTTTTTGGGTTATGCGATTGTTTTTTTTTTTCGAAGATAAGGGTTATGCGATTGTTAAATGAGATTTTTTTCAGTAGAATTTTTAAAAGAAACCATTTTAGGTATTTCTTATCTCGATAGAATTCTTAAAAGAAGTCATTTTGAGTATTTCTTATTACGATAGAATTCTTAAAATAAGCTGTTTTGAGTATTTCTTATCTCGATAGAATTATTAAAATAAGTTTTTTTTGGGTATTTCTTAATTTTAGAATATTTTTAAAGATATTTTCCCAGAAAATTATCCAAATATTCTAAAAAAATTCTATTTATTTTTAAATACAAATTTGCTGATCTCTCTTGCTGTTATATTATTTACCGTCTGTGAGAAAGGTGAAGGTCTTAAAACTTATTCAATCTGTCACACAAAATGAAATTGAATTTTGTAAATCACCCAAAATACTACACATATGAGATGAAAAGAATATGAGAAAAAAATATAATAGAAACAAAATCATTTACTTTTTTTCTATTTGTTTTCTGGAAGAGTCAAGTCAAACAGAAGCAAATAAAACTATGAAATAATGAATCACAAAAAGATAAATAAATTCAAACATGTTATACAAAATGAATGGTCAAATAACAACACCCACAACAAATTAAAAACACCAAAAAACAGTCCACCCACTAGGAACCACCAAACTACAAGACATCCATCTGATCCTCATCAAATGATTTAAAAACTGTGCGTGTTAAACAAATAAATATGGATTGTTTACATAAACATTACTATTGTTCTCTTTCAAAGGGTATAAGCACAAATGCCTGGATCTTGGAGGGTGTAATCCAAAAAAATACTAAAAGAAAACTAAAAATAAAAAAAACTCTCACCTCCCCAACTACCCCAAAGACTTTTCTGCTTCTCATTGTGCAATGAATTTCAGATCCCATCAATCCCGATCAGTCTTCAACAATACACTGATCAAAACTGATGGTATCTAATACTGACCAGATCTCAGAAATCGCTGAACTGATTGATGAATTCCCACGTCGAAGGCGAAGGCATGAAATTCGATGGGCTTGGCATGAACACACTCTCCACAATCCCCCTGTTGTTGTTGTTGTTGATGTTGTTGTTGTTGTAATTGTAATTGAAATTGAAATTGTTGTTGAACATGGGACTCAATTCATGCAAGAACCCAAGCGACCCCCCATCGGCGCCGCCGGCAGAAGCGGGGGCGGCGACGGGCGACAAGAACAAGCTTGGCGATATCGGTGGCAGACACGTCGGCAGCGGCGACAGAATCCCCGGCGCCGCGCCGCCGAACTCGATCCGCGCCTCGTCGAAATCCGACGGCGCGGCGGCTTCGGCGCGGCGCGCGCAGTGTTCGACGGAGGCGAGGCGCGCGGCGGGGGACGGCGCGCCGTCTGTGGTGGCTGCGGCGGAGGCGGCGCGGGGGGAGGGACCGGTGAGGCGCTGGACGAGGGACATGAAGTCGGCGGCGCTGGCGTGGATGACCTTGGGAGAGACGGCGTAGATGATGATCGGCTCGCGCCGTTGGTGGGGTTGGGGTTGGGGTTGGTGGGATTGGAGGTTTGGTTGGTGGGGAGGGTGGATTGGGGGTTTCTTAATCATGTAAGAGTCTTTGCGGACCTTGAGAGGGGTCGGACGGGGGCCTTGGAGTTGGAGTTCCCGGCGAGGGGAGGGCCTTGACTCTGATGGATCCATTTTTTGAGGTGTTTTTTTTTGTTTTTGTGGTTTTGGATTTGGAAGGGAAATGAAGGATTTGGGTTCTTTATGTGGGGGTGGGTTGGTATTTAAATGTGGGTGTGAAGTCAATGGAGCGGGCTGTGTTGGAAATTTGGAATAGATTGGGTATATTGTATTTGTTGAGGGGTAGTTTTAGAGGAGAAACTTCTCTGACTGTTCATTTGATGCCATGTTGGATTAAAAGAAGGGGATATTTTTATATGGATAGAATATATCTTGAGAAAAGTTCATACAACCGTCTAAAATCTTAACTGAAATTCATAAAATCATATGAAAACTCATAGTAAATTAAAATAACCTTGAATAAAATTTTCATCAATAGATGATGAATATTTTAACACAATATATTAAAAAAATCACTAAAATGTGTTTAAAATGTGAAAAATCGTATGAAAATGACAATTTCTATATCTGGATATATTATAAAATCCTATTTGAAGGATAAAATTGTCATTTATATAAATTTTTTTACATTTTTAACATACTGTAGGATTTTTTTTTGGTATACTATGTTTTCTACAAGAGTTAACCAAACATAATATTAACAAAATATTTATAATTTGTAAACGTAAATTTTATTCAAGGGATTATTTGGATTGATTAAATGTTTTCACATGGATTTTAAAAAAAATCAAAGGGTTATATGAATTCTTTCTATATATCTAAGGTGGTGTTTGAATGTGAGTTTTCAATGTGTTAGCGTTATGTAATTGGTGTAAACACCAAATGCATATTCAAACGGTTCTGATGTGCAGTCTTCCAAAATGCATGAGAACACTGCTTCGTAGAAGCCGGAGGTAAAACGTGGACTGATTGGTGTGTGTTTTAGCACCTTGAACCCCAATGTCTCACAACGAAAAACCACTCTTTTACATTGTCAGGAGAGACATTATGGTCATCTTTCATTTTCCATAAGCCATACTCAAATAATGGTGCCAAACAAGTTTTTTTTTTTTTCGTGAAAAACGTGCCACATTCAACATCAGAGTTTAAAACGTTGCGATTGTGAAATTTGGTGATGAGAAACTCGCATCCAAACAAGACGTAAAAATAAATATGTAGTACTTAAGTATATGATAAATATGAGAAATGATCATTTAATCCAAAAAAACGAAGAGAGATGATGTAACTGAAAAGTTGTTTGTCATTATACGTGTAATTTGTATTTCTATTATTGTTTTGCTAGCGATGTAAGTTATTTTGTGAAAGATAACTATTTCAAAATAGATAAATGATAAATTATATTTTATTTGGTTGTATATTTTTAGTTATTTAATTTGAAAAATGTGAATGAAGTTTTTATTAATAATGATTTATGGTTGGTGAAAAAATAATTTGACATGTGGGTCGGGACATTTGATTTATAAGATATGATGATATATAATTTAACATGTAGACTCTTTTATACCAATAGAATAGATTTTGTGGAATAACACAATTCCAGAGGACTAAAAATATCAATGTCAGCATATTTTCATTTATTCTATTATAATTATACAAATATATATTCCTTGCAAACATATAGAAATATGGAATTATCCCATCCCTATCCCATCTTATTATCTATCTATTTCTTTTATCCGAACAGAGCATTAAAGAATAGAATTATCAATTTGTAAAATAATTGATTTTAAACAACAAATATAAATATATAATACAAGAAAAATTAGATATTTTTTTGGAGTTGATTCTGAATAACCATATTTGCATTTTGGATATTGGAATATATATATAGAGGAGTGATTAGGTACGGATTGTGGTGTATCGTGCAGACAGGGAACACTGTGCAGTATCACGTAATCACCGCTCGATCGATAATCTCGCGATTGGACGATCCTTATTTCATGGACTTTATCGGTAATAGTCTATTAAAAAAGCTAACATTTTTGGTAAGAGTCTACCAAAGAAGGACAATTCGATCACGTATACGTGATGCTGCACGGTGTTTTTCTGTCTGCGGTACACCCTTGACTGCATATTATCACTTCTCTGTGTGTCTATATATATATATATATATATTCGAATGATAAGGTGCGGCGTGCGGCGGCATGCGGACGCGACGTTGTTTGTCCGATCGCGGGTTCATCGCATTCAACGGTCGATGTGAATCGCACCCGACCGTCCGATGCGATGGCCCGTGGTCGACGCCGCACCCGTCCGCACGCCGCACCTAATCACTCCTATATATATATATATATATATATATATATATATATATATATATATATATATATATATATATATATATATATATATATATATAGGGATCCGATTACATGCGGTTTACGGTCGGTGCGGTGCGCGATCACGGGCCGTCGATCACGGGTCCATCGCATCGGACGGTCGGGTGCGATTCACGTCGACCGTTGGATGCGATGGACCCGCGATCGAACGGTCCACGTCGTAAACCGCACCGACCGCACACCGCACGTAATCGCGACCATATATATATATATATATATATATATATATATATATATATATATATATATATATATATATATATATATATATATATATATATATATATATGACTGATAATATGAGGCTTGTGCAGTTCGTGTGAATCGTGCATGGACTATCCGATTGCACAAATCTCGCGACCACGGTCACTTTTTTGATAAACTCTTACTGATAAGAGTTAACTGAACTCTTATAGATAAGAGTTGAATGTAAATAGGACCGTCCGATAGTGAGATTTGGCGATCGGACAGTATATACTCGATGTTGCACGATGCTTCCATATCTGCATGCTGCACTCTAATCCGCACCTAATCACTCATATATACGTGTGTGGGTGCGCGCGCGGGGTCTGTGCTAAGTGTGTGTATATATATATATATATATATATTGTGATTCATGCGAACTATCTATATACGTTCTTTAAATGGGTATATGCGATGGTAAGAAAAACATATATCTCATTGAAAACATTTTATGTCATTTGATGGAGTACATACGTCGATAAAGAAAACATATACTTCATTGAAATATTACCTACCTCATTGAAATAAAAATATATTTAATGATATATATGCTTTATTTACTACGTATATATCTCTTTAAAGAATGTATACACGCGGATCGTATAGACCACGTATTATCATTTTAACTATATATATGTATATAAATATATTTATTCATTTATTTGGGGATGTTTTTCAAGTTTCATGGGAGGCCATGATGTCAGATGCTAATGGTCAGATTGATTGGGTGATTGGAAAAGACGGGAATGCCCTTCGATTAATTAACTGGTCTGGTGTAGTTGGGGTGGACTGAAGACGGGGTCCATAGGGGGGAGAGGACATGACATGGTCCCTCTTTGAAAAGGTCATTTTTATGGTTCATCTATGAAGTTGATTTGTATTTTTAATTAATTGTTATAATTATAATATAATGGGGAAGTACTTTCTAGAGATATCTTCCAAGTTAGATCCTTGTTTTGATTTGAGTTTTAGGTAAAGTCATATATAATAATAATAAAAATGTTGTGTACAGTCTCTTTTAATAAAAAGGAAGATTGAAATTATGACTAGAGGAAATTGTAACAACGCTCTACTAATAATAATAATAATCAAATGACTCTCATAATCAACAAAGCTTGTCTTTTATGGTGTAGAGTCCGAGCCTCCTTAGGACACTCATCTGTGGCTCGAAAATGATGTGGGTTTCCAAATTCCAAGCAATATGTTTCATAATCAACAAAGCTTATTCAAACATAATATATATAATTTTTAATAAGGTTATGGGATTCATCTCTTAACATATATCTCAATGTGAATTTATCTCCCTTGTATTCAATGTTCTAGAATTGGTGTCTCAACCAAATCATTTTTTTGTCATGTTGGTAGATGAATGTGTTTACTTGCTGTTGATGGATTGTTGGTTCGACTATTACTCATGTTAATAAGATAAGATATTACCAACCCTTATTAGCATGTCTTTTCTTATCTTATATTATAAAAATATCCCATTTAAAACTTTAAAATCAATAATAATGCTCCAATGAATAAAAAATAGCTTTCATGTACAATTTGAATAGTATTATTAAAAATAACAAATCATCAAAGTTATTTTGCTAAAATGTGATTTCAGGTATATATCATTAAGATTTAGTGGATATGGATAATATTATCCAATTTATTTATAGATACAAAAAAAAATCAAGAATTAAATTATTTATAAAATTATTTAAAAATTCATAACTTTTCAAGTATAAATCCTATTTGGGTGATTAACAGCTTGTTAGAAAGATCTTTTCGATATATACTTCTGATTGTAAAATAGTTTTTGAGGAGATAATTTTCTCCTTCAGTCAAATTAATCAGTCGGAGCCTTTTTCTTGAATCCGAACTTAGAAGAGTTTGGATCGTGCACTCAAAAAAGGAATTAAGGGGGACATCAGTGTGGTGCCACCATGGGGACTCCGAAGAGATGCATCAGTAAGGGAATTCAAATGTTAATCTCACTCTTACTGTGACACTTGACTAGAAGATTTTGTTGTTTATCTTCCCTTTTATAGGGTTTATGGGCCAAATAGCCGTTGTCACTGGCCTCACGGCCGTTGTAACAACTCTCCCTTAATGGCCGTTTAGTGGGTGAGTTTTATGGTAACCACTCTACTTTATTGTAACTAAACATGCCCTTGATTACCCATGTTTTTATGAGTAATGAGCCTTAATCATTCACCTGACAATTAGTGGTATTATGGATGTTTGACCATTTTTGAGTTCCTTCTTGTGGTCTTGGTTTGGTCGGACACGGAGTTCTGCTCAGCGTGTATCCCTGTCATTTTTCTGTGAGATACAAGACCGTCCAACTAGATTTGATTTAGTCTGGTCAAGTCTCATTTGCTCGGGATGACATTCACCCGTGAGGTGTAAGACCGTCCAATCAAACCTGACTCATCTTGATAATAGGCTAGTCTGGTCATGTCTCACTTGACCAGGAGCGCCTGCTTATAGCTTTATGATTTTATCATCGCCAAACTGGATTACGAGTTATCAGATGTGGTGATTTACGTTTGAGCAACTCTATACACGTGTAATAGGATGCAGATTTCTCTCCATGGTTGTTTTTCCCAAAAATGATTATTTCATGATGAAAAGTGAGATCTAACGTTTAAACTTATATTTCACCTGAAATTAGTGATGTATTCCATGATTATCTCATTCTAAATTTAATAAAAAAATAATAAAAAAATGATGTGGCACGATCACCACCATTCATTCAATATATCTTTTAAAAAATAATTAGTGTTATGAATTTGAAAATACTTTTAATTAAATAATAGATAGATAGATGAATATCTCATATTATTCTCTAAACTATTAAAATGTGTATTTTCCATTCTTACCTCTTAATTTAAAATCAAAGATGATAAATAAATGGATAATGTTACATCCAGCCCCATTTATAGCCTCAATTCTAGTGTATACGTGTTTTGAATTTTTTTAAAATATTATACCTCATTTAATGAGATACATGATTTTATAAAAAATGAAGCATATACTCCATTGAATTGGATAGATGCATTTATAAAAAATGAAAAAAAATTCTTTCGAAGCATATGCCTTGTTAACATAAGCATATGCGTCTATAGAAATCTATCGACGCATATAAGGTTGGAATTGGGGCTGAAAATGATTGGGTGTAACAGCACCCTAAATAAATCAGGGTAAAATTGGAAAATAAAAATGTTTTTTTTTTGGTGGATAAATTTTTTTTTGTATTGCTGTTTGTTAGAGCTACAATCAAAATGTTTAAATGATTCACATTATTAATACAACTAAAGAAAGAGGAAATTCTAGCCAAACCAAGACAATGAAGTATATAAATTCAAGGAGGGAAACCTTAATTTAATGAGGATGCATCCCTTTCATTTGTGTCCTTATCATGAATATGGCAAAGGCCAATTCAATAAGATAGGTGTGCCAAATTGGAGGCTTATTTTTTTAAAGGAATTCGGGTCATCAATGATGACATGATGATGTAGAACGGGTAAGTGACGTGTTTTTGAAGCGATTGGACTACCAGAAGAGATCCACCAAGTATTATGAAAATACTAGCCGATAAAAATCAATCACCCTGATATCGGAATTCCACAAAATTTTACATGGAGATAGATATCGAGGAGATCTTCCAGATTAGTAGTTATGCCATTAAAATCATTCAATTGATCTCTATCAATTTTGATGACCATCTAGGATCTGTAGAATGAGGAATGATTGTTATTTTGATTTTGCTATTTTTGATGATTTTTTAATTTTGTGTCATTAGTTTAAAATGAGACTTGTAATAAAAGGCATAACAGTTCTATCAATAATATTTTTTCAGTTTTCTTTTTTAAAAAATTGTGAGAATTATATTTAATGATTTTAATGTTGATTGAATTTTTCTTCATTTCATCGTTGCGTTACATTTACAAATTACCTGTATGTTTTTGATCATTTTTGTACTACAAGTCTTTCTTGTGTCATAGTCTATCATTATGAATTTCTCTCTTTTAGAGCACACCAATCATACGAAAAGACAAGTTGAAGCATTTAAGAGCTCACGTGTTAATTCAAACCATGTGTTGAGGACTTTTCTTTTTCCCCTCCCTTTCTATTAATCTTTCCACAAAAGCTCAATTATGCTATTTGATTTTAGTCTTACCAACTAATTGGATTAAGAACCAAATTTGCATCAGTGTATGAAATGATTCAATCTTGAATGACTACCATATCAATTTTTATGTTTATAATCTGTACAAAGAGAAATTACTTATAAAATGTACACAGAGAAGTACTCAAGAATGACGACCCAAAGAAAGACAAAAAGAAAACTATATTTCTGAGAGTAGAATAGAAGCTTCTGATTGTGAAAACCATGGTCCATATATAAGGACTTTTCCTCTTCTTTGTATCACAAAAGGGTTGCTTTCATTGATTTTCTTGACACTTGTTCTAGTAGTACTCATTTGACCTTTTCTTGAATTGACCTGAATAAACCTAAAAGAGTGTTCCAACAAAAAGAGTCTCCAGGAGAGAGCTGGTAAGTGAAGATTTGAGCTTCTGAATTGACTATAGGGTCACAATGATCAGGTCTTAAAACATTATATTTCACTATCCGAATACGCGGTTTAATTAACTCAGGATAGTTGATTTGTTCATGATATTGTAATTTGTAATTCATTAATTGTGCTGAATTGATCAAAGATTACTACATAAGCTACACTTTGATGAATTCGATCAATAAACATTATGCGTAGGCTCACAATATTTAACTTGCCTACTTCATGAAAGCATGGAAAGTTAAGGCTTCAATTAGTATTTTTTGGTTACAAAATATATGAAATTCTTCATACAATATAATTCCTTCAAAATTTTTCAACTCTAATTCCTATACATTTAGTTTATGTGACTGAAAATATTAATGGTATAATATGACCAAATTTTCGAAGGTACAATAAATGATGTTTGAAACATTTGACGGGTGGCAAAATGTCAAAACATAAAAAATATTCAAGAATTTATTTGCATAATATTACTAGTAGAAGAAGTAATTAGGAAATTTTGAGGCAGCTAGCCTATCATCTTGACTCATCAGACAGATGCATGGATTTTCAACCTCACCATGGACTGCTATCTTGACCCAACTCCACATTATGACATGAATCCTCCAAGTCCTTTCTTGAACCATTCAAACCCTCCAAGAACGTGAGTCCTTTTCACTCAACTGTCTTGGGACCTTGGCAGAAAATGACCTCTCTCAAGAATAAAAAAAAAAAAAAGATAAAACAATGATGTTAGGAGTTTGGGTAGGAACAAAACCAAAGTTATTCCTTGATTATTTTTTATGAGAGAAAAATATATTCTAGATGTTTGAACAATGTGGCTGACTTGGTGGTTAAGCATTAGGATCTGCCACATGTCATTAATTACTATTAAAACTATTGGTTTCACAAGAAATTTCATTTTTGCTCTTCAAAGAAATATTTTTATTGCCTCAATTTTTCATTGCTGCAATTGTTATTTATTTTCTTCATAATGAACCAAGCCAAACATTTTTAGGATCTGCCACATGCGATTAGTGTTTGTTAGTTTGTTACTTCTTTTTTAAAATAAAGATGGGAGGTCTCCAGGTTTTGTTAAAAGTTGGTCAGTCCAAAAGAGTATATAAGAAAGCTATCCATTATGCCAAATTTTAGAGACAAGAGTAAAGAAAAAGGAAGGATAATGGTTTACATGCAACTTCTTTTTCAACCCCAATTCTAGTTTACGTACACATGTTTTGATTTTGATAAAAATAGTATTCTTTATCTAGTGAGATACATATTTTAGTAAAAAATAAATATATACTCTAATAAAATGTATGAATGCATTTATAAAAAATGTAATATTTTAATTAAAATATGTATCTCATTAACGTGAGTATATAATGCTAATAAAACAGATAAGACTGACTAAAAAATATAAATTTTATGGAACACCACTCAAAAGTAAACAATAAACTAAGCCAATTATATTATTAGAAAATCACAATAGGATCATCTTTTCCACTAGGATCAAATCTCCACCAGCACAATGATTCCCTCAATCACTAATGATGAAGGAAATGATCCATTTCCATGTGCTTTCTAAATAAGGGCACTCTCCTTTGAAAACAGTGGCATTCCACAATAACACATCCTTGTGAGAAAGACTTTGAATTTTTGTCTTCATACTTCTAAAAGACTTTTTTTTTTTCCAATCATCTCACTTGTGTGATGAAGATTTTGCCAACTCTCTTTAAATTCACTTTCCAAAAAAAGAAAAAAAGTCTCTTTAAATTCCCAAGCCCATCCAAGTAAAAGTCAAACATCCTTAGCAAAGTGGGAATTTAAGAATGAAAAATAACATTTTTAATTATATATGTAGCCTCATTTAGTCATTTACAATCCACATTGATTTTTTTTTAAATACACACATTTATTAAAGTAAATGTTGTTACATGAATTTACAACCCCGGCCTATACACTGTGACAGAGCTCATACATATATACTACATAAACTATCGTAGTGTATAGGATTATAAATAGACCTACAAAATGAGGAGTGTATTAGCGCTCTTTGTGAATAGATGCTCCATTGTTTCCTCACCCTCTTATAAAGAATACAAAAAATGTCAATGGAATGATTCCATTTATTAAAGTTCACATGTGTAAGGAATTTGTGGTGGGTGATTTTAGTACAATGGATAACACTTGAAAATCTTGAAAACTGAAAGGAAGAAGTTTGAAGATTAAAATGATGGTTATGAGAAAAACGAATTTTCCACCTAAACTCAACCATCTTCCTTAATTTCAATTCCAAAATCCTTCTATCAAACCATTCCTACCCATTCTATACGAGGGCCCGTTTGGATTTGCGTTGGGTAGATGCATTGGGGGAAAATATGAAAATCCAAAACACAGATCTGAACGCCTTTTCTATTTGTGTATATTTTTATGTGTTTGAAAAGTTAGGTTATTTTAAAAAGATTTTCAATATCTTAACGTTTTGATCAAAACCTTATTTTTAGAAAAATAAGATGATGCAGCAAGTCGAGATAGATTGAATGAAAGTTATCAACCAAAAATTCTTGTTCTATTTAGAAATTAGTTAATGAGATTGATGCCAGGAATGAAACCCTTTACCCTCGTAGACATGAATATATAATATCAACTTATAAATTAATACTAGATAAACATGTACCAACATAACCCACGATAGGTGAGTAGAACAAAGCTCACTTTGATAAGAGTTAATATCCAAAAATAAATTTATATATCTCTTAACCATAGAACAGCTATACCATATCTAGTGACAATAAATCTCCAGCCATTCTTTTCTTTTTTTTACTGATATTTTCAAAATTATATTTGATATTCCTATCATTTATGCTATTATGAATAATAGGGTTTTACATTAAGGGTGCGTTTGGTTGCGCGATTGCGCTGCGATTGCGATTACAGGAAGCTGCGTTTGTAATCGTGCAACCAAACAGTTTTGTAATCGCAGTTTTAAACCCAGCGATTACAGACAAATAGTGTCCAAAAGCTGCGATTTCAAAAAGCTGAGAAAGTGAGCTTCCTGCAGAATCAGGTTTGCAATCGCAGATTCCTGCAGAATCAGTTTTGCAATCGCGCAACCAAACACACCCTAAAGGTGCTAATGATAACGAGTTCTCGAAAGCTTTTCTGTTGGTAAAATTTAATTAAACCCCCACAAAGAATATATTTTTCCAAAAATCACTCGTATTAAAATTTTTATTCAACAAGTTGTAAAAAAAAATCCAATCAAATATAAAAATATGGGTTTTTTATTTTTAACTCTCCACAAACTATAGTATTTAGTGATCGATCTTTAACTTTTTCGTATTTTGGTTTTAGTCTCCAGATTTATAGGATATATTCTTTTTTAGTCCCTACCAGGGATTAAAAAGAAAACTCAATTTACAGATAGGCCCTCCTAGGGATTAAAAAGACATTATTATTTAAATCTGGGAACTAAAAATAAGATATGAAGAAGTGAGGGATCGATCATTAAATACTATGGTTTATGGGGACTTAAAAATAAAAAACCCTAAAAATATATGCATTCAATATACTCATTGTGTACTTCATTTTGTGAAGATTTATATTTAAATTATATCCTAATAATATTTAAAACATGTTAGAATTATAATAGTGGCTATAGAATGGTTCACTCTGTAACATTTTCTTTGAAAATCCAAAAAATAAAAAAATGCTGTCTTGCATTTGGCCAAAAACTATGTGTAGGGGTGAAAAATTAAAGTCTGATAGGTAGCTCAATGATATGGAAGATGTTATGCATAGTCCATTACAGTATAAAACGCAGACCGCATGTGTTTTCATTTTTTTAAAAATCGTGTATCTCATCTAAAGAAGCATGTATTTTTATAAAATGTGAATGATATCATTTATAATAAAATGTGAATTTTTTTAATGAGATATATATCTCAATATAATGAGAGAGGAGGCAAACGAGGTGTGTAGGTTTGTATTTGAGACTATAAAAATGATTGAGTGTAATAGAGTTGGAATGACATACCTTCCCAAGCAACTGTCCGGCCCAGTAGTTTGTGGGCCACACAATCCAGACTAATTTAAAGCCCAGCCCACTTTTGCTTCTTTACCCAACCAAACACTTTCGCCGCCTATAAGAAAATGGGCCCGACCATATAGTAATGAAAATGGCGCTGTTACACTCAGTTTTTTTTACAGTCCAAAATATAATTTTATATACCTTGTTATAAATCAAGTGAAACATATATATTGTTAAATAATGTATATACCCATTAAATTTTTTTATACTTACTAAAAGTGTGTTTATTCAACTTAAAACGGAGTGATTTACACTTTTTATCAAAGCATATACCTTATTAGATGATACATATTATTTTTTAAAAAATAATAATATGTCTGGTCTAAGTTTTGGACTGTAAAAATGATTGAATCTAATATTTTTTCTGATGAAAATAGCGGTGATACACTCAGTTTTTTTTTAATTTTTCAAAAAGAAAAAAATATACTATTGTATCTTAATATATACTTTCTTTCGTATAACAATATGTACTTATTGATATGAGAGTGTATAGATTTTTTTAAAAAATAAAAAATGGTGTAGACTGTAAATGAGACTGCACAAGAGACTGAACATATTTTTTTATTGATGAAAAATGTTACACTTAATCTATTTTACAATCCAAAATGCAAATTACACATTATTTATTTATTTTTTGCAAATCATATAACACATCTAACGAAGCATGTGTTTTTACAAAATGTGAATTATATACTCTAGTGAATTGGATGATAACATTTATTAAAAATGTAATTTTTTTTTTAATGAAGCATATAACTCGTTACAGTGAGTGAAGGGGTTTAATGAGGTATATGAGACTACATTGTGACTGTAAAAAGAATTGAATGTAAAAGAGCTTGTAATAATGGAAGGAAAATGTTACACAGTCCATTCTATATGTAGTTTAAAGCACAATCAGTACGTGCTTTCATTTTTTTAATATCATATTCCTCATTTAATAGGTATGTATTTTTATAAAATGTGAAGTATACTATCTAATTAATTGAATGATACCACTTATAAAAAGTGTGAAAAATTTCCAACAAGGTCTATATACCTCATTACAGCTAATGGAAGGGGATAACGAGGTTATATAAGACTGTATTTGGATTATTAAAAAAAACTTAGTGTAACAAAGCTTCAATGAAAAATGATACATCCATGGCCTATAATTATTTTTACAATTGGACCATGTTATAAGTTTCTTAAAGATACATACTTATTCTAATAAGTAAAAAGAACTATATTGCCAATGTATTGAATACATATCTTTTGTGTTTTTTCTAATGGACTCGTATGACCTAGTATATATATACTGATTAGAAAACTCATATACTTGATTAGGATTGCAACTTTGCAAGAACACATCAAAGCCCTTATTTGTATAATTATAGGAGTTTGATTTTTATAATTAAAAATAAATAAATGAATACGACCATAAATCTGACCACAAGTACAAACGCAAACTTGTATGGGCACCGATATTTCCACCCACGTAGTTATTCACCCCATCCCGCTTAAAAAACAAGAATGTGGTTTTTTTAAGAAGTGAATTCACCCCGACCTAACCCACCCCATCTAAACTTAACCCACCCCTTGTATTATTCACCCATCAAATCCCTCATTTAAACCCCATCCACCCCTTTGTGGCCAGTTCGACTTTGTATTGTCATCCCCGTGAAGACCAGTTCGACGTCACATGGTCGAACGAGTCATAGAGATTTAAAGTCTTCTCTGTAACCGGTTCGATTTTGTGAAGTCGTCACCTATATCCCGGGTCGACATCACATGGTCGAACATGTCATAAAGACTTAAGGTCATTTCTGTGACCCGTTCGACTTTGTGTAGTCGTCTATTGAGGCCCAATTTGATATCATAAAGTCGAACGGGTCACAGAGATTTAGGATCAGACCTTCTCTGTGGCTTGTTCGATTTTGTGTAGTCGTTTATTGGGGCCTCGTTCGACATCACCGAGTCAAACTGGTCACAGAGACTTAAGCATCTCTCTGTGACCCATTCAACTTTGTGAAGTCATCAATTAGATTCCAGGTTGACTTCAAAGTATTGAACTGCACAAAATTTGGCTAGCAGCAATGTCGTGTCTAAACACCACATCATGTGATCTATCCTACATTATATTGAACACCGCATCATTGTTTAAGATATCATTTCATTAAACACCACAACACGTGAACACATTGTTCAAAAAACATAAAATGTTTAAATACAAAACACATATTAAACCCACATTAAATTCATTTGTTCAAAACAACTCCAAGACCCCTATAGAACACATTTGTTTCGAAACTTCTCCAGAACTCATACTAAACCCAAAACACTATCATAGTCATCTCACTGTATCTCGTGGTCAGATTAAATTTTTTGGGATGGTTTGATCGTGTCCAAGCTGTCGGAGTACCCTGTCTAGCATGTATGGCTTGAAGATAAGATTAATACACATACACTCTTTCAAGAAAGCATAATACGGATCAAACTCCACCTGTACTCATTTGAAAAACTAGAGTTACTTACATTCATAATATAAAACGAATGGAAATATTTTAGTATCACTTTCACTTCATATTACATTAAAGTATCCATTCTTTCAATTCCCCAATATCTTCAATGTCAAACAACCATGCATTTTTTTCAACTTCTTGGATATTATCAAAAGTATCTTGTCCAGCAAAAATTCACATTAGCTTATTCATACCAACTGATCCAACTCAACCCAATTCTCAATGAATGTGCAATTCATTATTGGTGTGTTAGATAACTAATGTACCAATAATATTCAATTATTGATCACTATAAATCTCTCTCAATCAACCAATGTTTTTCATTTCATTATCATTTTCAATAAGTAAACATTATCCATGACCAAATTATGAATCATTTGGAATATAAAAAAAATGTTTATCCTAGAACTAGGGTTAGGTTTGCTATAAAAAAATCTAAAGTGAAAGCAACATTGATTATTCTATTCAAATCTAAGGTGAAATAAGTAAACATTACCCATTACCAATTTATGAACCATTTGGAATATTAAAAATATCTATCCTAGAACTAGGGTTAGGTTTGCTAAAAAAAATGTTCAAGAATTACATTAAAAGGCAAATGGATAACATTGAAATCTAAGGTGAGACCTTCCTTGAAAATTAAGGGGATAACATTTGCATGTTTATTACAAATAGATAACATTGAAATGAACACACTACCTTGATGGATAATTGTGTTGTGCACGAAAATGGTGAGCGGCCGGAGGGGAGCACGTGCGAGCGGGTGAATCGGCAGCAAGTGAAGCCGGAGGGAGAGCATCGATGGCGGGTGGAGCCGGAGGGGGAGCAAAAGTGGAGATGGAGAAGAACAAGAGGGAGGTTGGAAGGGGAGCATCGACGGTGGGTGGAGTCGGAGGGAGAGTAAAAGTGGAGATGGAGAAGAAAAAGAGGGAGGTTGGAGGGGGAGCATCGATGACGGGTGGAGCCGGAGGGGGAGCAAAAGTAGAGATGGAGAAGAACAAAAGGGAGGGAGAGCAAATGAAGAGAGAGAGAGTTATAAAAAAAATGCTTGGGGCAGGTTGTGAAGCAAATCATCATATATATATATATTGGGGGTGGGTTAGAAAACCTTAAAAATCTGTTGGGGTGGGGAAGAAAATGGGGTGGATTAGAAAATACAAGGGGTGATGATAGCTGCACCCAACTTGTATGGGCCAAATCATAATCAATTTGAAATCCTTCCTAGCCCAACAAATTGTAAAAAACAATCCAATCAAATATAAAAATATATGCATACTCATTGTGTACTTCATTTTTCTAAATATTTATATTTAAATTATATCTTAATATATTTTAAAAATGTTGGAATTGTAAAAGTGGCTATAGAATGGTTCACTCTGTAACATTTTCTTTGAAAATCCAAAAAATAAAAAAATGCTGGCTTGCATTTGGCCAGAAACTTTGTGTAGGGGTGAAAAATTAAAGTCTGATGGGTAGCCAAATGATATGGAAGATGTTACACATACAATATAAAATGCAGACCATATGTGTTTTTATTTTTTTAAAAATCGTGTACCTCACCTACATAAGCATGTGCTTTTATAAAATGTGAATGCTATCATTTATAATAAAATGTAAAATTTTTTCAATGATATATATATATCTCAGTATAATGAGGGAGGGGGCCATCGAGGTGTGTAGGTTTGCATTTGAGATTATAAAAATAACCGAGTGTAATAGAGTTTGAATGATAACTTCCCAAGCAATTGTCCAGCCCAGTAGTTTATGGGCCACAAAAACCAGACTAATTTAAAACCCACTTTTGCTTCTTTACCCAACCAAACACTTTCGCCGACCATATAGTAATGAAAAAGGTGTTGTTACACTCATTTTTTTTACAGTTTAAAATACAGTTCTATATAACTTGTTAGAAATCCAATGAAACATATATATCACTAAACGATGTGTATAGCTCATTAAAGTTTTTACACTGATTAAAAATGAGTTTATTTAACTCAAAATAGAGTGATATACATTTTTTTTATCAAGGAATGTACTTCGTTAGATAATGCATACTTTTTAAAAAATGAAAATATGTGTAGTCTAAGTTTTGTCATGTAAAAATGACTTAATCTAATATTTTTCTAATGAAAATAGTGTTGATACACTCATTTTTTTTTAAATTTTTTCAAAAAAAAAATGTACTATTGTATCTTAATATATATTTTATTTCGTATAACAATATGTACTTATTAATAAAAGAGTGTATAGATTTTAAAAAAAATGATGTGGACTGCAAATGAGACCGCACAAGAGACTGAACATATTTTTTATTGATGAAAAATGTTACGCTTGTCTATTTCACAATCCAAAATGCAAATTACACATTATTTATTTATTTTTTGCAAATCATATAACACATCTAATGAAGTATGTGCTTTTACAAAATGTGAATTATATACTCTAGTGAATTGAATGATATCATTTATTAAAATTTTCAATGAAGCATATAACTCGTTACGGTGAGTGAAGTGGTTTAATGAGGTATATGAGACTACATTGTGGCTGTAAAAAGAATTGAATGTAATAGAGCTCGTAATAATAGAAGGAAAATATTACACTCGGTCTATTATATAAGTAGTTTAAAGCACAATCATTCCATGTTTTCATTTTTTTAGATCATATTCCTCATTTAATATGTATGTATTTTAATAAAATGTGAAGTATATATTCTCTAATGAATTGAATGATATCACTTATAAAAAGTGTGAAAAATTTCCAACAAGGTCTATATACCTCATTACAACTAATGGAAGGGGATAACAAGGTATATAAGACTGTATTTGAATTATTAAAAAAACTTAGTGTAACAAAGCTCCAATGAAAAATGATACATCCATGGCCTATAATTTTTTTTACAATTGCACCATGATTTAAATTTCTTAAGGATACATACTTCGATTAAGTAAAAAGAACCATATTGCCAATGTATAGAATGCTATCTTTTGTGTTTTTTTCTAATGGACTCGTATGACCTAGTATATATATATACGGATTAGAAAACTCATGTACTTGATTAGGATTGCAACTTTGCAAGAACACATCAAAGCCCTTATTTGTATAATTATTGGAGTTTGATTTTTATAATTAAATAAATAAATAAATACAACCATAAATCTGACCACAAGTACAAACGCAAACTTGTTTTGGCCAAATCATAATCAACTTGAAATCCTTCCTAGCCCAACAAAATCCTATTACATATATTTTCAAGTCCCAATTATAATTTGTGCATGCTTTGATGAGATGTATACTTATAGAAAAAAATGAAGTACATGCTACAGAATTCCATGAATCAATTTATAAAAAATAAAAAAAATTGTAGTATATACCTCATTAAAATGCGTGTATATGGGGTTAGAAATAGAGCTGAAAAAATGATTGCTTGTTTAAATACATTTTATTTTATTTTTTTTGTGAAAAAAATCCATGATCTTGTCAAAAATGAGAGTAGAATTTTTACGAATAGTATAATTGGCCCACTCTAAAATTGTCATGACTTCTCCCTTATTGGATTGGAATTAAGCCTGTCATTCGGACAGATATAGATCGGATATATTAATATCTATATCCTAACTTTTGAATTTGAATATTAATTTTCGAATTCAGATCTTTTTGGATATGAATGTATACAGATGTTTTTTGGATAATTGATATGTTTACATATTAACATTAAATTGGATAATCAAATGATATATTAAAGAAATATGAAAATTAAAATTAAAATTTAAAGATTGATTATCTCTATTAGATATATACATTGAACATTTAATAGTAATATAATATATCATGATTGTGATTAATCAAAGAAGATAACAAATATGAACAATATATATATACACTAGTTTACATGCACGCGCTAATGCGCGTGTTAATTACTAATCGTAGATACGTAATGAATAATGAAATAAAAATACATATTGCTAAAAAGAGAGTTATTTAAAAATAAGCTCATAATTTTTCTTTGTAATGAAAAATAAATAGTAGTAATTATATCTTAATTGAATTCTAATATGACAACATAAATAAAAATCCGCTCCGTGGAATGATAAATTTGAGAGTTCTCCACAAAATAAAAACAAATTACTTTTCAATCGAAAGGCTATTGAAAATGTTTATAAATTGTATTTCAATATAAAGGAATCCCTATACATGAGCAATATATACAAAAAATATATAAACAATACATACGTGAACAATATATAAAAACATACATCACTAATACATCCAATACAAAAAATATATAAACAATACATACGTGAACAATATATAAAAACATACATCACTAATACATCCAAAAAATATGAAAACTAAAATTTCTATATGAAAATAAATAAAATCGTTGTAGATGAGCAATGCATACATAATCTAATATCCCTATATATAAAAACATACATCACTAATACATCCAAAAAATATAAAACTAAAATCCCTATATGAAAACAAATAAAATCCGTGAAACAAATGAATCCATATACATGAACATTGCTTACATAACCTATAACCAATTATACATGAGCAATACATAAAAAAATCTAAAATCCTTAGTGGTTAAAAAAATTGGATTTTGGAGGGACCTGATCATAAATATCTGAGACCTTGGACATACTGTAAAAAAAAAATTAGATAAGATTTTTATCCTCAATAATATAAATTGGATTTGGATTTTAGAGGGACCTATCCGCCAATATCATGGATCTGGCGGTTGATCTGCAAATAACCCCCTCAAAATGCAAATTAGATTTGGATTTTGGAGGGACCTATCCGCCAATATCATGGATCTGGGGGTTGATTTGCAAATAAGCCCCTCAAAATACAAATTGGATTTGGATTTTGTAGGGACCTATCCGCCAATATCATGGATCTGGGGTCTGATATGCAAATAACCCAGATTATCCTCAAATAGGTCAAAATTTTTTGTCTTCTTGTGTTGCTTTCAGGGACAGACTAATAAATACTATTTACTCGGGGGGCTATCTGTAAATAACCGGGGCCTATCTGTGAATATCAAAAGAGACTTGGGGGGCTATCTGTAAATAACCGGGGGCCTATATGCAAATATCAAAAGAGTGTCGACCTTGTCTTATTCTACACCAATCCTTATAATAGGACTCTAGTATATATATATATACAGTTCTAATTAGGTGCGGTGTGCGGTCGGTGCGGTGCGCGACGTGGGCCGTCTGATCGCGGGTCCATCGCATCCAACGGTCGACGTGAATCGCACCCGACCGTCCGATGCGATGGACCCGTGATCG
>CM060870.1:26618223-26690723 GCA_030737845.1 Acorus calamus
GCTTTTGACAAAAGCTGAGATTGTTAAATCTATTTGAAAATGAGTTTGTATTAGGTATTATTTCTCCCAAAAGAAAAATTACCAAAAAGTCCTTTAAACTCGTTTTCAAACTGTTGGGTTTATATCTTACATTCCAGTTTCTGGATCATCAAGAAGGAATAGCAGCAAAGGAGTTTCAGAAGTATTTTTCACATGTGATAATGGTGTAATTTTATTTATGTGTGGGGTATTATGGTAATGTATTGTGCTATATATATTCCTTCTGTGAGTTATTTCCTCAAATGTTTTTTTTGCCATTTTATTAGGGGTCTGTTTCTGATCCAAGATTAGGCTCTTCTGATTTCCTGGGTCCTTCTACAGTAGAGTCTTCTTCTATTAATTATAGTCTTATAATTAAGTCATAAATTGCATCTCCAACCATCCCCTTGAACCACTGCACATCCATTAGACTTATAACAATTGGACAACGACATCTAAGCCACATAGAAACTGAAACATCTCATGGTGCGTTTGAAAAAAAAAACTTTCCAATTCATACGATTGTTAAAAATAACTTGAACATACTTTTGTTCAATTCTTAGACAACTTATTTTATAACTAAAAGATGTACTTTTGCATTTGACAAAAGTTGAGATGGTTAAGTCTACTTGAAAATGAGTTTGTATTAAGTATTATTCTTCCCAAAAGAAAAATTATCAAAAAGCCCTTCAAACTTGTTTTCAAACTGTTGTGTTTATGTGTCTTGCATTCGAGTTTCTGGATCATCAAAAAAGACTAGCAGCAAAGGAGTTTCCTATGGTTGACTAAAGTTCACAAGTATTTCTCACGTGTAGTGATAATGCTATAATTTTATTTATGTGTGGGGCATTATGGTCATGTATTGGGCTATATATACTCCTTCTATTAGTTATTTCCTCAAATATTTTTTTCCAGTTTATTAGGGGCCTGTTTCTGTGCCAAGATTAGACTCTTTTTGATTTCTGGGGGTCCTTCCACAGTAGAGTCTTCTTGTATTGGGAGGGTTTGTTCCTGGGAGGAGTAGTTTTGGTTGCTTGTAATTGTATTTTTTTTTAACTTTGTTTCTTTTGTGTTTTGGACATCACTCTACAATTTATAAATTTTCTTTTTGAGAAAATGTAGACATATCTATTTCAAAAAATCAAAATAGACAATTCCAAATGGGGTTACAGGAAAAGAAGAAGAAGAAAACAAAGAAAATATGAGAATGCAGTGGATGACCCTTATTGACATTCCAAAGATAACAGAATCGAGTAAATAAGTGATTTACCCAAACTCATATAATTTGCCTCTTATTCTATTCTATGATACTCAAAATATTTTCCCCCATTTGAACTAGGGAATTTATAAAATTATGGAAGCTAATTGTCTTTCTTCTTAAATTTTTTTTTTATGTAGATCCACAACAAAATATTTTTATCAACACAAATAGCTAAACGGGGCCTCTCTGGACATTAAATGAGTGGCCAACCTTACAATTATTAGTTGGGTTGCCTAACTCCGGATGACCACCACAACATGTGGTTTTGTACTTTGGAGAAGTTTGAGTATTCATAGAAATTGATCAGACTGAACATACATTTTCCTTGGTCATTTTTGCTTGATGTTTCACACACTGTGAATTCAGTTCGACTTCAGACGATGAAAATCTTTTATTTGTTACTCTTTGATTAATTACGATAGTTACATTATATTGATACAGGCAATATGAAATTGGATCTGGTTAGAGCTGATCAATTCTTAATTAAAGACTGACAAGGATGTTTAATCATATGAAACAATATTTGAGAAGAAAACTTTTAACTAAATTCAATTTATGTAGGTGTTTAAGATGATGACTGAACAACTCATCATGAATTGATTCTATTAAACGACCCATGGATGAACAATGTGATAATGAATGAAGTCGGTTAAATTGAACTGAAACGGGTCTTACACTAAATTAAACTCAGTGGATCACATAAATGTTAAATTGAATTAAATAATTCATAAATCAAATTGGATCATTAAGATGATTTGTTTTCCATTTAAAGAATCTTTCATGTACTTAGCAGGTGAGGTGCATACACGGCTTAAAAATGATAAAGAAACTGATCTATATACCACTTTAAGAGATAAGAAAAATCCAAATATTATTGATTAAAACAAATGAAAATATATAACCTTAGACTACATGTCTCCTAATCTAATGACTCAATCAGACTCTCAATTAAGAACCTAATTAAGCCAGATATATAAAACTAACGAAATAAATTTTTTTTGACATTAATACTAATTATTAAGGGTTCTCTCTAAGGCAGCTCTAATTAATACTTGTCAATGCTTAGTTTTGATGAAGAGAAACTTCCATAATTTATGTAAAGATCTTAATTAAAGAATTTGATCAAATAAGATATCATCTTTATTTATTATTGCACACTGTAATTTTTGTAATTTTCTTTTTATATATCTTCTAGTGGTTCTATCGCTCTAGAAATGTATCAACCACCTGTTCCAATCCTGATGGAACCAACATATCCAAACATACTGGTGGAAGATCTACCCTCCCCAAAAGTGGAGTCTGCATAAATAAAATTCATACGTACACAGATGCCCTGAATTATTAGGGTTCAGTTTCTGATAGGATTCCCATATCACAAAACTTGTCCCTTCTCCTCTACCCCACTCTGATATGCCAATGCATCTTCATTATATTCATTTATTCTTCATGTCCACTCATCTGACGCCATTGTTTGATGTAATGTATCAGAAACACCTCTCTCTCTCTGTGTCTCTCTCTCTCTTCGTGTGTGTGTGTCACCATGCATGCCTATATGGAGTTAGGGTTAAGGCAGGAGTCTGAGAATTATTGTTTCTGTTCTGTGAACTCAGGATACATGTATAGAGAGAGAGAGAGAGAGAGAGAGAGAGAGAGAGAGAGTGGGACATGAAAACGACGTGAAACCTTCTCATGAATATGGGGTGTACGTTCCCATGACATAGGGTTTATTGTTTATACAATTTTAATTAAATTTTCTTCTAGCCATGCCTTCATGTAAGTTTTGTTTTTTTGAAACGCATTTGGTATCTGATTTAATTGTTGGAAGATTGAATTATAAAATGTGAAAGGAGGGAGAAAAGTAAAAAAAAAAAAAAGAAAAGAAAAGAAAGAAGAACAATGTTAGTTAGAGCATCAACCGCCTGCCGGATAGAAGAGGCATCTAATCCGAAGGAGATCCAAAATTATAAGAAGTGATATTATATTCCGACTCGTGTGAACGAAATATCTTTCACATGTACTCTTGATATGCCTGTGCGTCTCTAAAAATCACCTCATTTCGGGTTCGTCAAATATACCTTTATAAATGTTGGAGGCCACATTTTGTATGCATTGGTGTGGGTGATTTTTGTCATTTTGAATATTGGTTTTTTGTTAGGACTTAGGATGATTTTACACACTGTGGCGCACCGAGATATTTTAATTTTAAGTGAGTTTGAATTAAGTAATTAATTAATCAAAGTAAAATAAGAGAAAATTAATTTCAAGTATTTTTATAATTTCTTATTTTTTAGGTACTCGAAAGTTTTGACATATATATATATATATGACAATGCGGTTTACATCGGGCCGTCGAACGGGTCCATAGTTACATCGACCGTTATATGGACCCGCGATCGAACGGCCCACGTGTAAACCGAGGCACACCGCACGTGCTTATATATATATGTATGACTGTCCTTCTGTCCAAAGCTTGTTAGCATGTGTGTTCTTCCTAATTTCTAGTATCAGTTTTTATAAATATTTATGTTACA
The DNA here is from genome assembly GCA_030737845.1 of Acorus calamus. Lineage (NCBI taxonomy): Eukaryota > Viridiplantae > Streptophyta > Magnoliopsida > Acorales > Acoraceae > Acorus > Acorus calamus. The sequence goes on from CM060870.1 coordinate 26,622,034, forward strand.
CAGCAATTAATGTATTGAGAAGTGTTAATTTATGCATAACAATGTACAGCTGGTTCATGTGTTAATACATGTTACAGCAATTAAAGGTAATACTCTTGGACAGAGCTGGTACTTCATATATTCAAACAAAGTAGATGGAAGCCTTGGACTATGGCTTTGGACAAAGCTGGTTTTATATCACGGGGTAGCTAGCGCTTAGACTATGTTGGGGTGGAGGTTTTGTACGAAGAAATCTTTTCTACATCAAGCTTTTTTGTTCTTGTAGCCTTGCCTCTTCTCATGGTTTTTTTTTTCTTCTATTTTAATTGTTTTGTTTTTTCTATTTCCTCTCACACCAATTCAAACAATGTCTATATTATGATTGGAATGAATATTAGTATACAATTTCATTAAAAAAAATACACTAGCTAGCAACCTAGAAAACAATTACAAAAAAAAAAAAAAATATTTAACAACATACACATAATATAGTTTGTTTAACATATTCATTTTTGTAGGAGACTATCGCTCCAAAACAAAATATATATTTATTTTATACAGATCAGATTTTATTGGACCTTATATTTTAACCCAAATATTTATATACATTAATTTGGCCATCATTGTCACTCCAAAATTAAAGAGAAGCACATCCATAGATCATGATCATAACTAGAACAAATATCAACCATGAGTTTGGGCAACAGTATTGGAACTTGAATAATTGTATTATTAATAATGGAGATTGATCAACCCCAACTAAAATATGACATAACTTTCACAAGTACATTGAATTAGAATACATGCGCATGTGATGATATCACACCTTATTAATTTCAAACCATAACCCAAAAAAATATCACCCGCGATGACGTGGCATAACGACACCGCCACAAAACCGTTCAACGCTTCGTCTTTCCTCAGCCGTCCGATCAATCCCCACGTGACTCGTATCACGCGTGACGTCATCCTCCCATGTGCGACCAATTCCCAACCAATCACAAATACACTCCACGTTGAATTTACATCTTTACCCCTATTGATTCAATCACACCGTTCATTTGAACCGGTTAAATCTTCACCGGTCTACATTTTAATTTAGGAAAAAATCAATATAACCCCTGTAAACTGACTGAATTCCATAGAACTCTCTGGCTTTTCTTAAAATTCTTATAACCCTCTGAAAACATTTAGTAAATCCATATAACCCCCTGAAAAAAATTTACGTGTATAGATGATTGATATTTTGTAAATATTATGTTTGATTAACTTTGGTAGATTACACAATATATAAAAAAAACCTTATATTGCGTTAAAAAAGTGAATTTTTTTTTCTAGAAATGATGATTTTACATATCTAAATATTGTTTTTATAATATATACAGAGAGTGTAAAATCATCATTTTTATAGTATTTTTCACATTTTTAACACATTGTAGTGGTTTTGTTGTATATTGTGTTTTCAGTCAGTGTTAACCAAATGAAATATTCGTAAAATATTAATCATTTATTAATGAAAATTTTATTGAGAGGGTTATTTATATTTACTAGTGTTTTGAGGGGGTTATATGGATTTTAAGAAAAGTTAGGGGGCTACATGGATTTCAGTCAGATTTAAGGGGTTATATGGATTTTTCCCTTTAATTTATAAATTTATTCTCAATAATCCGATGTTCTAAAAATCGATAAAATCTAACGGTCTTTGAAATCGATTGATTAAAGCAATCAGCTTGATTGAATCTTTGTTAAATATTATAGCTAATAAAAATTTAATTTTATATAATAAAATTAAGCTGTGATGTTAAGTATATTTTTTTTAACCGAGCTGTGATGTGAAGTTATACTTTAAAGAGTATTATGATTTAAAAAACTTTCCTAAAATACTTCATGCATTTGTAAATTTATTTATTTAGTAGTAATGATTAATATATTTATTATATTATGATGATGTTAAAGTTTGAGCCAGATTAACCCAATGTCTGAAATTGTGATTTTTTAAACTCAACTCCTATAAAACTGTGATTTTGCATTTTATTGTATTTCAGTTGCATGAATCATTATGATTCTCAAACAATCAAGCAACACGGAGTGCAATTCAGTCGGATTGGTTCAGTCTACTGTAAAATCAAATTGAATTAAATTATAATCACATCTAACATGAAAATTGAACCGAACGAAATCCAAAAATTAAACCGAACATGTATAGTTTGATTGACCCGTAATAAACTGAACTGAACGAACCGAACCAAACAAATGTTTTAAAAGATAAACTTATACATGCACCAATGATTTTTTATTTACTTCCTACCAATTTTGGTCGGTTAGTGTTTTTAGGGGGTTGAATTACAACTTTACATCAAAATTTGAAAAGTAGGGTAGAAGTGATGGTATAAATTAGTGGATTGGTTTTTTTGTAAATATTAATGGTATAACAACACATTTTTAAATATATAAAAAATTGATCCAAATCAGTATTGATTACGAATAATTATGAGTTTAAATGTAATTCGATCCAGTTCAGTTAATTTTTTCTTTTTTTAGTGAAACCACAATCAAAGTAGATTTTTTTATTATATTTTCAATTCATACCTAAACCAATCAAAACATATAAAACATTCACCCAAACTCGAAAAAAATCGATTCAAATATATTCATATTTAGTTTAACGGACCAAAGTTGCACCCTACAAGCAATCCCTCCCCACTGTATATAGGGTTAATTAAGTCAATTCCCCTTCAAAATTTAAATTAGTCTTCCCCAACCCCCTCAACCAATCAAAACCACCCACGTAAACCTCAGCCCCACCAAACACCCATATAAACAATCCCATACAATACAAAACCCCAACACTCTCTCTCTCTCTCTCTCTATAGTGCTTCACTTCCCAACCAAAAAAAAATGTACCCACCCCATCCACTGATCGGCGGCGGCGGGCGGTGGCCGCCGACCCCAAACATGGCGGCATCAGCCGACCCATCGGCGGTGCCGAGCTGTCCCCGGTGCGACTCATCCAACACAAAGTTCTGTTACTACAACAACTACAGCCTCACTCAGCCCCGCTACTTCTGCAAGGCCTGCCGCCGCTATTGGACCAAAGGCGGCTCCCTCCGCAACGTCCCCGTCGGCGGCGGCTGCCGTAAGAGCCGCCGTTCCAAGTCAGCCAGGCTCTCCTCCTCCCCTTCCACCACTAACGGCGGCGGCGGCGGCGGCTCAGCCGCCGGAGGGAGTTCTTCGGGGGTGGGGGACATTGATTTGGGGGTGCTTTATGCAAAGTTCTTGAACGACCGGTCCGACGACAAGCCCGTCCAGTTCGATCAGAATTACACACCCGACGTGCAATTTATTGACGGTTTTGTGTCATCGTCGGAGGAGGAGTTGAATGGTTTCTTGGTATCTAATCCGTCACCTTTTTGGGCGATGGCGCCTACTGCGACGGATTATAATGAGTGGCAGTTTGATCCGTTGGAGTTGGGCGGTTGGGGCGGGTTTGATCCGCTTTCGATGCCATTGAACATGTGATTTTTTTTGGGGGTTTATTCTGATACATATATAATTAAGTTTAGTGTGTTTTGTTGCTTCAATTAGCACTGATTGGTAATTTTGGGGGTTGATTATGAAATAAATAATTGATTGCAAGAAAGTCAATATATGTGTGATATATGATGGTTAGTGTTGGTGGTGTATTGGGATGGAATTGATGGAACAATGAATGTGAAATATTGTTTGGAATCAATGCTTATTGTCTTTCACTTTGAAAGAAATTAAAATGTCTGTTTCAGTTGAAACTGATGGAAAACAAACTGGTCCACATGGACCACGCCTCTTAATTGCCTTTGTGTTGACAGAGGTTGAGTTGACCAGTGGGGTGAGTCCCTAACCCCCTATGGCGTGTAACATAATGCGAGAATAAGAAAGAATACATGAGAATAGTTTAAAGAAAAATTGTTTTTGTTAAATTAAACCCCAATAGTTGTATCTGGAAAAGCTAGAATAAAGCTTGATAACTATCATAAGAAAATAGTAGAATTGCTTATTAGGGTTTATCTATGTCAATGGATAGAAATATCAATCTTTGTCATTACACCGAACAGTCTCACATAGATTTAAAAAACTATTATATCTATCAAATCAATCATATATTTCTCACATTATTCCTAGTTGTCATTTAAAAAGTTATAAACTATTATTCATTCTTTATTAACTACTTATCATCACTTTATCCAAGATGAACCAAACAAAAAAAATGTCCTTTTACGTTTCCAAATGAGAATAACAATAAAAATAGCCAAATTTTTTTTTACTAAATCAACCTAGATTGTTTATCTATCTTAGCATAGCTATCAGGAGCAAATAACCCAATATCACATTCCATAACTGTTTTGATTCTATATGAATATATATTCGCCTGAAATATATATTTATTATGAAATGTGAAGTCTATATCTGTATAAATCAATTCATACACTTTTTCTAGAAAAAATAAAAGAATTAATTTTTTATACATTGCACCAGTGGAACATAGAATGCATTAGGACAATGTACATTTCTTTAAACCGCATAGAATGCAAGTCCTACCAGTGTATCAAACGCCCTTTTATCATACATATGCCTACTCAAGATATGTTATATATTTTTATTTTATTTATTTTTCTTTTGAAAATTTTATTTTGGGATAGGAGGTGTGCTAGAAGCCATACTATAACAAACATGTTGAAAATACATTTTTCATACTATAACAAACGTGTTGAAAATACATTTTTAGTATGGGAGCTGACACATTCTGTAATCAATTATACAGTCCACACTTTCTACTAACTTAGTATATATTATATTAAATAACATTTACAAGATTCGGAAAATTTAAATAGGTATTCAGTCGAGTATAAAATTTGATTTTTTTTCTAAATATATATATTCACCTCATTTTGAAACCCACACGGGATTGATTCGTTGGTAGAGTCATGAGTTTGTTCTCCATGTGACTCAAGTTTGAGTCCCATCGATGCATCTGGTTGGTGGATGATTATGTTCAACATTAAGGGTTTTTAATTTTCTCAAAAATTATTAGGGACTTTTCTCATCACCAAAACATACAAACATGTTCGATTTTGAAAAATAACACCTCCTTTCAAACTTGGATTCGAGTCCATGTTGACAACATGATTCACATACAATTCATACAGTTCTCTGACCAGGTTTTGTAAATTTATAATCCACAGTCTGTTCAGGATCTTTGTTGGCCCAAACATTCATAGTACTAAGGGTTCGTTTGGATCTTTAGTGGAACAAATTTGACGATGGGGAAGTTCGGAAAACATCCTAGTCACAAATTCAAAAGATTTTTTAAAAGCTTCTGCGTTTCCTCCTCCCCTCCATTGAATAAAATTGTATACCACGTCAATTTTTTTGGCGTTTTCAAACGTCCACAAAATAATATTTTTCTATCACAGGTCATAACAAACTCATAGGTCACTATTTAACAACTGTGAACTCAAATTTCTAACCCATAAGAGTCACTTAATTAATGGTGGTATCCCCCTCAACCCTAGGGTACAACTTTTCAACACATCCAAATCAGCAATGAAGCCCTCCAAGTAAGTTGCCTAAACGTGCAATACATAATAGTGTCACAATTTTGCATGCACACGTAACAACTAACCCATGCAAAGCTACAGGGACCTCCATTATATGCCATTTATGAGGAGAAGATGCGTGTCCATACACTCCATGCACTCCATTTATGTATGTTTTTGCTTATATTAGTTGCAAAACATATGCACCCAATACACTCCATTCATTTAACCCCCAACAATAATTAATAAATAATTTGGTTGATGAGACAGCGACACGTAACGCAAAGGTACCTCTAGCATTGATTTCCTCGGGATTCGTGCACAGGTCATTCTGCTTGGTGGGTGATCCAATGAATATCCTATCATATCTTAATTGAAAAAAGAAGCCCATGATCCAAGGCATGTAATAAAATTAATGAAAAATAATGCAAACGGTTGATATATAGTTTAAAATTGGTCACTTAAACAATACCTATACATTAAGCAGAGAAATAAATTACTCATTAGCTTATGACTATTCTAGTGTGAAAAGAAAAAGGAACAAATGTTTTTTTTGTTTGATTATATTTGTAATTATCACTACAAGAAAAGTGGGATATAGTAGCGTTTTATATGGCTGCATTTTTGTGAAACCGCCTCTATAATTAACATATTGTAATGATTGTTTCAAAACCGCAGCATATCAAAGAAAGAAATTATACCCGAAATTAAGGGGATTGTGATGCTACTTAATAGGCTCGGATTCCTTGTTTCCCATGGTAACAGGAAACAGGATTTCCTTCCAATTAATGGATGCCACCTATACAATTAAACAGGAGTTTAAAATTCTATTCACTGTGTTTACACGACGTCAAAAATTAAACGCGACGTCAAAAAAGTCGTTTACACTGTAAAGTCAAAAAATAATTAAACATTGCATTACAATCTTTATATAATAAAACAATCACACATAGGTCCCTTAGATGGTGTAGTTGGTGCCTTGGTGGATGTCATTCGTGATCATGTAAGCGGCTCAGAAGTTACATTAAAGTTATTGTATAACATAAGAATTACAAACTAGTCCCTCTAATACTTTTTCTTAATATATAATCCCTCTAAATTGAATCAAACGAGATGCCTCCATTCACTCTAACTAGATATATATACATTTTTTTTTATAAAAGATATCATTCAATTTATTGGACTAGATACTTCAACTTTTAAAAGTTCATAACTTATTAGATAATGCATGTAATTTAAAATTAATTAAAAATATGAGTGGAATGCATTTGGGACTATAATAAGACCGAGTGTAACATTTTATATTTAAATCCATGTTCCCTCATTTCCTTCGGACATTATTTTATTTGAAATAGTAATGACCACATTTACGTCAAAAAAAAATCGAGTGTACCATTTTCCTTTTATTATTGGGAATGCACATCGAGCAACTGCACTATTCATTGAAAAAAATAATTTTTTTCAAAAAATTGAATAAAATTTTAGATGAACTTCAAACAATATCCACACAATTATATTACAAACCAAATTAAATCATAAAAAACCACCATCAAATTTAATTAATAACATTAAGTCAGTCATACAACCTCCTATGTGATCTCAACATGTAGGTTTTGCTTGGAGTGTAAGATTACAATTATGATTATTTTCAAATCCACTAACATGATACCGCTTTGTATATATAATTTTGATAGACACGCATTGCAACCGATTCTTGTTTCTAAATGTGGTCTTTTCACCACTTTATCTCATTTCTTGTTCTCATAAAAATCATGCTTTGAACGAACAAATTTTCAACTTAGAACAACATTTTCAAAGTTAAATTTGACGCTTGATTTTTGAATACTAATACCTAATTTTTTAGCATACTTATTATAGAATTGTTATACCATCTCTTAATCATCAAAATTTTTTTAAGGGAAGTTAGACTTTTTGTAACTTGACAAAACAGTTACAAGAGGTCCAAAAGCGGAGAAAGGATAAAGAAGAATAAGCTAAGGACCCAAGCATAAGAAGAATTCAAATGGATTTTTTCATATCAATTTTTCATTATCAAATTACATATCAATTATTGGCACCCTTCATGCATCTTCAACATCTTCGTTAGAAACATTTAATTCTATTTCTTCGATCAAAGTATTAATAGAAGGATTCTAATGGATTTTTTTACTATAATAGTTCACATTACGGTTTAATTTTAATTCACCACTCTGATCATTTAGAGAATCATTCAACTCCAATTCCATTCTCATATTTTTCTTGTTAGAACAAATTTGTCAAATTCAATTGTTATCTTGCAAATACTTAAAAAATCCAACTATAATATATTTTGCATAAAACATATAAAGTAGGATTCAATTTTATATAAAAGTTAATGTCTTTTCCATATTTTCTTCATAAATCTTTTTTCTCCTTTTATTAAATCATCGTTGCGCCATAGTTTCATTATACAGGGACTATAATGCAATGTTTAATTTTTTTGACGACTTGTTTAGTTTTTGATGTCGTGTAAAGTTTTTAACGGTGTCATAAACAGTGGATGAAGTTTTTAACGTCTGTTTGATTGTACAGGTGGCGTTCATTTATTGGATGAAAATTATGTTTCCTGTTCCCATAGGAAACAGGGAATCCAAACCCCTACTTAATGGGGTGGTTTTGACAAATTTCGCGCACAAAAGAATTAGATGTACAAGGCATTAATTTCTTAGTTTTAATGTTTTATTAATTACTACTAAAAACTCTTCAAATCCCACGAATTTCCAATTTCCCCCCACTCCGAAAATTCTTCCCTCCACTATGAAACTCCTCCTTTCTATCACATCGGCTCCATCATCTTCTTCTCCAAGAAGCTCCTCCAAACATATTATGGATCATGTTAAAAGTTTTTTTTCTCCACACAAATATGTGTGATCCTATTGTAGGTAATCTCAATCTCATTGGTATCTATTATTTTTATTTATTTTTATCCATTATTATAATATGATATAATATGATATAATATGATGAGATAATACATAAACTAAAATAATTATATATTAACTTCAAAAAAAAATTAATTTAATAGAATTTTTAAATTTCCGAAAATACAAAATAAATAATTTTTACTTGGTGGTTGTAAAATTATACAACTTATATTTGTGTATCTCATTTTAAAATGTAAAATCATTAAAACTAACGTTTTGATGGATATTTGAAAGGTAATCCTGCATTTATACAATTGAAAATTTTTCAAATTCACTATTAGCTTATACATAATCTTTTTTAGTTAAATCTGTAAAATCAATTGTGATTATTGATAACATATCTTAAATCTTTTCAAATATGTATACCCTAAAAAATCTCCAAACATTTAGACAATAGTCAGATTTTCAATATTAGATTAGATTTTTATGTGATTCATATAACTAAATTTCTTACTCTGTTGAGGATTTCTTATTTTGATGAATATTTTTTTTTTACAGAAAAATATAATTTTCAGGGCGTGGCATCCAAAGGCGTGGCATACAATTTGGTTGGACTCATCCAAGAAGGTCTTTTGAAAATTAAAGAATGTAGAGACTAAATAAATATTATCGACGAAATATTATAAATGTAATTGTTGTTTTATTTACCATGGATAAATTATGGATAAAATGTGAATAAGGCGTGGATAAAAATTTATAAAAGGTGAAAAAATAATTTGGCATGTGGATCCTTTGATTTACAAGAGATGGTGATAGTTGATTTGACAGTGGAGCTCATATATTCAAATGAGTTGAATAACCTGAAATAACTTAATTTAAGGGGACAGTAAGAATAATTACACCACTTTATACCGATTAATTCTGACATACAAATTCTCATTTATTCCAGCCTTTCAAATACCCATTTTGTCACTATTCCCAACCAGGCTAAATTGTATAATGTGATTGTGAGTATTTAAATTTTTTTATTTTTTCAAAGAAAAAGCTATTTTATCTGAATATATATTTTGCTTTTTTTTTTATAATAATAAATACTTCAATAAGTGAATGTATGTATATATTTTTTAAAAGATATCGAGGAATGCAGATGGAGACTTGGAGTTGCACACATGGCTGAACATGGAGTATATATTGGCTCAACATATATCAATCTAAAAAATGATACATCATAATTAAAAAAAATTGTACAGGATCTGCCAAAATATAAAATAAGCAGAGAATTAAGACATACCGCCCGAGTCCATGCTTCCAGTCAAAGCACACATTTTTTAAATTTAATTTGAACAACTGATGGAGTTTGAATTCCATGCATGTTGAGTTCACCAATGGTGTTATCAAATAAATAAAACTAATAAAATCTTCTTGTGTTTTGCGCCTAATTTTGTCAACTTGCATGTGCACACGCATGCATGGTTTACGTGTGGGTCAGCTTCATATAATAGTGGGCAATATATATGTATACTCAGATACACTTGTTCTTGTGGAGTTACCTTATCAAACACTATATACATGCATGAAATAAGCTAACGTAATACAGCTACATAATACGTAATCTGTTCTGTATATGGGTACGTTTGATTGATCAATTACAAAACTTATTCCGCAAGAATTTGAGTTTTAAACTGATTCGGCAAGAAACTCACCCCTCGGCTATTGAAAATTGCAGCTTTTGTACACTATTTATTTGCAGGAAGCTGCTATAATAAAAATATTTGTTTGCATGATTATAGAAGTAGCTTCTTGCAAACGCAAAATGTTTTAAAAGCTGCTCAATGTATATTATACCAAATAAAAAAGCTGAATGTTTTAAATTCATTCAACTATTTATGTCATTTTTCTAATTATGAAAATATGTATTTTTTTAAAAAATATATGCTTCTTTCTATTATTTTGAGATTAAGCCCTTTTCTTCTATTATTCACCTTCTTATAGATTCATGTAAAAAATGGAGAGTTTACAAGAATTGGATAACACATCAACATAATTACGTATTATTTTTTAATCAAAATATTAAGAAGCCTTTAGTCCAGATCAAATTAAATATTAGGAACCTGTTTGAAAATATATATAATAGGTTGAAGAAGGTGTTCATATGAAATCATCATGGGTAACGCATGCAAAAGACAGATGAAGATATTCATTCTCATATTTGTTAAGAGTGAAATAACCATGTGAATTATTACTATAAATAGCAAATTCACTTATTTAATATCTTAATAATAGAATTTGACAAAAATAAGCATTGTGAGTTTTATAACCACTTATCCAAAATATATATCCAACAAAATATTCCATCATGTCAAATTTCATGGAATTCTAAAATCATCACCATTATTGTTGTTAGATGATATTTTTATAGGTTTCTTCATGCACCTCTTCTAGGTGGTGGTTCAGGTCAAGACTCGAACACAAGACCTACCCTTAACACAGATAAACCCTGAACCGCTATGCTATGGCCACTGAGGTCATTATTAAGGCATATTGATTGAAGGGGAATGCTATTTTTTTGTTTGGATAAATTATTTGTTTGTTGGTGTTTATTTTATTAAAATATATTAGTAGTCTCGGAAGGATAGATATTTGAAAATAAATTCCATCAGCTTTTCTAGATATAGTTAACAATTAATGTTAATTCAAATTGATGAAGACATAATATTCCAGTTTATCCATGCTTAAAAAATTAAAAAGATAAGTTTTTTTTATCATTAAGCCTAAATATTCATCCATTCTCCATCTTCTTATGAACTTAATAAAAATGAATATGATTGAGCATGCATCTAGTGTTTAAAAACTGATCTTTGATTGCTCGTAATTTTTTTTAAATGCCCATTGTTTAATCTTCTTTCCTTAAAAGAATATTATTGATTCTAATTTTTATTATCCCAATGATTAATTAATGTGTTCTAAGAGGAAATTTGGACCAATTTCTGCCTAACAATCATAACTTGGCTCAAAAAAAATTTCTATGGTGAAAGAAAGGGTGAAAGCAGTTGGTTAACAATATTTTTAATTTGTGAATCTTTTTTCCCTGCATTATTTGATAACTCTGGAATTAATGCATCACTGCATGCTGTAAGTTTGTTTTATTAATCTCTAATGGGGTCAGGTTTTTTATTAATATTTAATTCATGACCAACAAACTAATAGTCACTGTATCAGGCACTACAAGACATAGTGATCGAGGATGCAAAGTCTAATGAAGTATGATATGTTCACAACTAAACAACCAACATTATTTTTTTCTTTAAAAAAAAATAATCCAAAGCAATATGATATTATATATTGATCAGCCCTATTAATGATGATATGCACTTCAATATTAAATATATGATCACTCGTAATGTTTAGCTATATAAATGGCATTTGTCATGGTTTCTGGAATTTTTATTTTAAAATTTAGACTGTATTTTAAAATTCAGTCATATTAATAGATAAACATGTAAATTGTTTTTTTTAATAAAATATATGATTTTTTTATGATGTATTAATAGAGAAATTCTATGAACATGTTAGAAAAGATTTATAATAATACAAAAAATTTAAAAGAATGGTATCCTGCATTCATGTGGGCGAGGATGCGTTTCGTGTATTTTGAGCGTTGGTCTTGATGCTAGGATAGATATCTTATCTACCGGTCTCCACAGGAGGGGCTCATGTATCTTGTTTTTTCATGTGTTTTATCTTTCTGTTTTCTAATTCCTCTCACCTCTAATTCAGACATTATCTATTTTAACTTATTATTGAAATAAAATGCCTACAATTCATATAAAAAAATTAAAAAGAAAGAAAGTAATTTAGGTTAATACCTGCAAACCAAACGAAATCTATGAAGCAAAGTTTTTGAGGAAAGCAGATTATAGTTTTGATGGCATCATCCAGCGAAGTTCTTTTATTTTGATAACATATTTTGATAAAATGTTAGTTATCTCTGTATCTTCTGAGGATTAAGGAAAATGTTATAAATAATAGACTAATAATAGTTCTTGCAGTCACTTTCGGTTCTAATGAGTTAATTTTTTTAATGGCATACCTTTACAAAAATAAGGATACATGTGAATGAAAATTATATATATAGAACACAAAAACTAGGAGTCTTTAATAACTTCAAGAAGAAGCTCCCCTTTTTATATGAGGCCCATTTTAGGCTTTTGATGACCTGGGCCAGGCTCATTTGGAGCCCAAAAGACCAAACCTTGAAAATGCCAGCTACCTATTCAAATTGGCCCATTATTGGAAGATAAAACTTTCAGGCCCCATTTGATGTCTCCACAAGTTCTATTGTTTTTTTCTTTTCTGGAGCCTATATTTACCAAATAAAAAAAAATATTTTTTAAAAATGATGTACATATTCATATGAATTGAATGCATATTTATTTATCTTTCTTGTAATGAAATATATATCGTGTTATTATTTATGTTAGGACAACAAATAGGATTGTAAAAGAGACTTAGTGCATCCACACCTCATTATTTAGTGGTTCAAATTGAATATGGCTTCATTGTTATCCCATTTGTATCCAACACGGAGCAATGTTACACACAATACTAATAGTGTTGTTAAATTTTTTTATTTTATTTCTTATAAAAGTAATAATCTTATTAGATGAAATGTCACATGCAATCTAACATGCTAACTAGGTATATGCTTCCTACTTGGGCCGAGCTCCAAGGAAAAAGGCAAGGCCCGTCCCATAGGGGCCTTAGTTTACTTAGTGGAAAATGGTACGTTCAGCCCCTTGTGATGCCCAACCAATTTGTCATTTTTTTATAATCATACACTCTCCAAATTATATGAAGTGAAATATATACTAAAATACAATAAAATATTTTTTTCTTTAAAGAAATGAAAATTTTTTTACGCTATACACTATATACTGTGCACTATCAGTGTATAGGGATGCAGCCTGGCCGGAAAATGAAATGAGTGTATCAACGCTCTTCCTTAGTCATTGTGTCACACTCGACTAGGCAGCGCTTGATTGTACGATTGGACAACTTTTGCATTTATAGAAAACTGCTTCTGCAATCGTGCAACCAAACAGTTTTACTGTTGCAGTTTTCTGCAAACATATTTAATACAAATAGTCCAAAAGTTGCGGTTTCAATTTTAAAACCTAGATTTATGCAGAATCAATTGATACCGAATGCCTATCATCTTTTATTAAAAAAAAAACCAGATTTATGTAGAATCAATTTTATAATCGCGCAACCAAACACACCCTAAGACTTTCGAGTCTTCAGACCCAATTTGAACCTGAGAAGAAAGAAGCCCATAATTTTACTCAACCTAAAATGGAAGGAAAATGTTAAATATATATTTATATGATTATAAATTCCATATCAACCATACATATTCATTATGCATATGTTTTGTTATTATAAAAAAATATATTTATATGCTAAAAGTGTGATTAAAAATAAGATTATATTATATATATATTTTTTTTCCATTTGGTTAATGTCAACTTTGAGCTTTACATGCCCCGCAGCCTTATATTAGTCAGTTGAAACTTGACAGGTTATATATATTTATATTGGTGTACGTACATACGGTGGGGTGAAAGTAGAATTAAAAATATAATTAGATATATTTTTATTCTTTCTGTTATTCTATATTATATAAGAGTTATCATAGTATTGTGAGATGCCTTGCATTCTAGGAAGAAAGGCTTCTTCATGAACGCCTAGTTAGGGTCAGACCAAATTTATATAGAAGGATTTTTATAAATTTAATTCATTGTACCCTATTTATTTAGTCTATTTCTTTTTATGATTAAATTGAGAGATTTATTTTTGGCCGGTTCTTTTATGAGAGAAAGGGACAGTGTTGAGGAGAAAGAAATTGAGAGTTTTGAACACCGATTATTTGATATAGTAAATTATTTTCTATTCTCCTCCGTGGACGCATGCATATTTTGTCAAGTCATGTAGATTTGTGTGTTCTTTTGTGTGATATTTTATTCTCTTGATTGTTGTATTAAGATTTAATCCTACATACATTGTATTGTTGCATGCACCAACATATATAACAATGGAGGTGAGTTTGGCTGAGTTGCAAGATTTGAGTCACGTTCTTTTAATCCAATGTGTTGAATCAGAAGTCCTGCCAATCATATATTTAGGTTACATTCAATAACATATACATATATTAAAAGTTTATTTCAGAGAGAGTCAAAAGTCTAAAAAAGCTACTAATTAATTGGATCACCCCTCCCTCCCTCATATCAAATACTACATACAATATTATTAAGGTTGGTGATTAGTCAAAATAAGGGGGTGACAGACAAATTAAATGGTAGGCACATCTGCAGTGTTTGATAGATATAGGTGGGAGAGAGTGAGTACAAATTTATATTCCAAGTTCATTTTTTTTGTGGGGTTAGGTAGTTAGGTCCTGTTAGCCTGTTAAACTGGAATAAATTATACATCACTAAACAATATTATTAAAAAAAAAATTAAGTGACTTGGACTTGATAACTAAAGTTGAATCATGTGCCTCTCAACGGAGTGTATGCAAAAGAAAAACTAAATATTTGATTTATTTCAACAAACAATTGTAGTCTCTTTTACAATTTTATTTCACCTTATACAAGTTAAATTGCACACAATAACTTAGAAAGATAAAAAAAGAAATGCAATTTTTATAAAAGTATGTACTTTATAGATAAATATATTTTTAAAAGAAATAAAAAATTTAAAATGTGTATGCGCTACAAATAGGAATTCAAATAACGTTGAATAGATCATGTGGAAGCTCAACATTAATATGAACCTAAGGTGGAGGAACCCTTTGAATAAGGGGGTAAAACCAAACCCAACTCATCTGGTTTGACTTGGTTTGGGTTGAGTTCGTGTTAGATTCATCTTAATTAGTTTGATTTCAAGTTGAGTTCATGCATGGTTTTAACTTTTAAATGATGTTATTCTAAATAAATTGAACTCCACCGTGTCACATAACAAATAGAGATTAAGGGCCTGTTTAAGTGTACAGCGTGGGACTTGGCATTCAGAGAATTGAAGCAGAAGGTGGTAGAGAAGTGATGTTTTGATAATTTCTCAAACGTGAAAATAACTACCCTACAATGTCCATTTTTTGTATTAAAAAAAGGCAAATGTCACATTTTTATTTGGATCTAGCGGCGGACGGTGTTTTTCTATATTAGAACCTTCCTAACAATGGATCTAAACGGACCTTAAAATATAATGGCGGGGAAGAGATAAGAAATCAAACTATCAAAGAGTAATAAATGTTATGTTAAAAAAAAATATGTGAACTAATTTTTATAAAATTTGCAATCATTACATTAGATTCAGACATAAACCCAATCTAAATCTAATTAAAAGTCGGGTTAAAACAAGTTGGGTCAGGTTCCACACAATTTAATTAGCTAATTGCAATACCTGAACCCTACTGTTGACTTATTGGAATGGACATAATAAAATAAATTTTTTGCGTATATACCCTAAAAAATCTTATACTGTCAAAATAACTTCTTGAAATTCTATTAGCAACAGTATCCCTCAAAATGGCTTAAATAGTGCACCCATACCTTTTGAGTGATTTTTATGCACAATATAAATATTTAAAGATTTACAATAATACCCTTCAAAAGGACATTTAGGCACAATTTAGCCATTTTGAGTGGTATTACTAAGGGTGCGTTTGGTTGCGCGATTGCAAAACTGATTCCGCAGGAATCTGCAATTACAAATCTGATTCTGCAGGAAGCTCACTTTCTCAGCTTTTCGAAATCGCAGCTTTTGGGCACTATTTGCCTGCAATCGCTGGGTTTAAAACTGCGATTACAAAACTGTTTGGTTGCGCGATTGCAAACGCAGCCTCCTGTAATCGCAATCGCAGCGCAACCAAACGCACCCTAAAACTAGTATTTGAACAGGGGCTTTTTAACAAAATGAGATTATTTTAGGATATATATATATATACATGAAAAGAGAAACAATATAACCAGCTATCGAGAACCTCTTCCCTCTTTTTTTTATGAACATTGGAGCCCACCATTTCTGGTTTAATAAAGAATATATCCTATAATATCATTATGTCAAAATATTCACTAAATTTAATATCATATTACTGAGTTAGTATATATTTTCATTAATTAAACTTAAGTATGAGCACACCATTTCTAAGGTCACAACAACCAATCTGATATTATTTTTTTAACAAGTCTTTGTAGGATGAGTGGATGACTTTGTGATATTGATGTGCATGGCTGTCAACTACGTGGCTTTTGTGGCTGTAATATGAACCCATCACAAGTTGTCATAAACACCATTTATCAATCTCAAACTTTTTATAAAAAAAATTAAAGGCACATATTTCAAAACATTTGATTTGATTTGATTCGATTCTTTCATCACACTCAAATTAAATGGCATGGGGTGAACCATGATCTACATGCATGGTTTGCATTTGTGTTTGTTCAATATCATTTATTTTTCTCTATACAAGGAAAGATTCAACAGCAAGTATTGAGATATTCACATTAAATATTCTTTTTTGAAGTAATATATGGTTTTTGAAACTAAATTTTTGTTCATGTGGCTAAAAACTTGACTAATTTTTTAAACCAACAATCTGAATGGGACATATAACATCTGACTCTTGATTTGTGAAATAGTTAGAGGTCCATATGTGATTTCTCAATAACATGTGAATATTTGATTCATCATTATAGAAATACAAATCCGATGCTTCAAGAGAGGTAACTCATAAACTCATTTTTGGGCAATTCATCTTTAAGATCTATCTACAGTAATTCATCCAAATTATTAAATTGAGTTATTAAAAAAAAGTGTCACTAATTCACAATCCAAGGAAAAAAAAATAACAGTACCGGCCAAAACCATCTAACCTTGTTTTATAATTTCAATACTTGGATGGTTGACTAAAATTGTTCTAAAATAAAATAAGGGAATAATTGCAAAACTGTCACTGCCACATAATTAAGAGAAGACTATCTTTTGATTTCATGCAGCATGTACAGGATCCTAGCTACTAGAAATTAGATAATATATAGTTATTGATGAAAGCTATATTACTGAAGTTATTTTATATGTTTTTATACTAACAAGTTGAAATTGTGTGGGTTGGGATTTGTAATTTTTTAATGATGTCTCATTAATTATATAAAAAACTATTTATCTAGCATGTCAAATGTAAGAACTTCTAGAAATATTAAACCAAATCATCACCAGCAAAAATAATTACCAAAGTTTTGAGAGATTCAATGCATAGCTGAGATTTATTGAATCTTTCTATAGGACTCGGTATGGACGATCTAGTGTATGTGATTAATTGTATGCTTGATCATCTATCTGACATGATCAGTTTTGATTTTCTGACAATGTCAAAACTTTAATTATAATATATACTATAAATGTATGTATGTATGTATGTATGTGTGTGCAGTGTGTATACACATACTATATATACTCAAACTAATGAACCAAAAAAAAATGAAGTCATAAATTTATTTTTCATATACATCATGAACACACACCTCTACTTTATTTTTTCCTTTTGATGTGGGTTAGGTTTTGTTCATTAAATTTAACTTAAATTTGACAAATCCTATATTTTAGAATTGGAATGATGATACAACACTAGCTATTAGTTTCAGTAATTTTTTGGGGTTATTTGTTATAAGTTGGCTAAGAAGTCCCACAAGTTTTGAATAACACATGAACATGAAATTTGTAAAATTCAGAGAAAGAAATGATTCACAGTAAGAAAAAAATGTTATAAATGTTATTTTTATGGCTTTGTTTGGCATCAAATTGTTCAAATTCCACTGTACACTAACATCATCTACTGTAAACATGATTCAAAATAAAATAAAAAAAATGCATTGTGGGTATGAAGAGAGCAAATATGACATTAAGGGTAAGTTTTATCCAGAAGTGGTATTCTTCATTCTCAAGAATTCAGTTTTGTTAAATTCCATTAAAATAGAATTTTCAATTTTAGTTTTAATTGTCTAAGAATGAATGTAAGGGTAAGATGAACAAATCTTGAGACGGATCATCTTGACGATTTGGGTGAGACAAAAAATCATAATCAAGTGTTTGCCAATTTTCAAAATTCAAAATTTCTTTCATCTCCTCTGATCTCTGGAATCACAATCACACCTTAACGATATGAATCTTTTGGCCATATTTAAAATCCTTTCCTTGAGCATGAATTGCTCCACAAGAATAAGAAATGTCTTAAACACAGAGATATAAATGATGATTAACTTCTAAGGCAAAAAAATGTGTCACTGATTCACAATACAAGGAAAAAAAACTAACACCGGCCAAAACCATCTAACCTTGTTTTATAATTTCAATCCTTGGATGGTTGACTTATAAATTTTTTTAAAATAAAATAAGGGAATAATTGCAAAACTGTCACTGCCACATAACTAAGAGAAGACTATCTTTTGATTTCATGCATGTACAGGATCCTAGCTACTAGAAATTAGATAATATATAGTTAGAGATGAAAGCTGTATTACTGAAGTTATTTTATATGTTTTTATACTAACAAGTTAAAAAAAAACTATTTATCTAGCATGTCAAATGTAAGAACTTCTAACAAAAATAATTATACCAAGGTTTGAGAGATTTATCGAATCGTTCTATAGGACTCGGTATGAATTGAACGATCATTTTGTTTGTGTCTTGTGATTAATTGTATGCTTGATCATATGACCTGATCAGTTTTGATTTTCTGACAATGTCAAAACTTTAATTATAATATATACTATAAATGTGTGTGTGTGTGTGTGTGTACATACATTAATTAACAAAAAGAATGAAGTTATAAATTTATTTTTCATATACATCAAGAGCACACACCTACTTTAGTTTGTCCCTAGCTTTGATGTGGGTTAGGTTGTTCATTAAATTTAATGTAAATTTGACAATCATATATTATAGAATTGGAATGATGATACAAAACTAGCTATTAATTTGATTCTTTTTTTTTGGTTATTTGTTATAAGTTGGCTAAGAAGTCCCATAAGTTTTGAATGATACATGAACTGTTCCAGGAACATGAAATTTGTAAAATTCAGAGAAAGGAATGATTCACAGTAAGAAAAAAATGTTATAAAAGTTATTTTTATGGCTTTGTTTAACATCAAATTGTTCAAAGTCCACTGTACCCTAACATCATCTACTGTAAACATGATTCAAAAAAAAAAAAAAATGTATTGTGGGGTATGAAGAGAGCAAATATGACATAAAGGGCCAGTTCTGTCCAGTAGTAGTATTCTTTATTATCAAGAATTCAGTTATATTATATTCCGTTAAAATAGAATTATCAATTTTAGCTTTCATTGTCTAAGAATTAACGTATGAGTAAGATGAGCAAATCTTGAGACAGATCTATCTTGACAATCTGGGTGAGACAAAAAATAATAATCAAGTGTTTGCCAATTCTCAAAATTCAAAATTTCTTTCATCTTCTCTGGTTTCTGGAATCACAATCACACCTTCTTGATATGAATCTTTTGGGCCATATTTAAAATCCTTTCCTTGAGCATGAATTGCTCCCCAAGAACAAGAAATGTCTTAAACATAGAGATACAAATGATGATTAACTTCCAAGGCAAAAAAATGGTATAAATGGTACATCAAATTCCTCAACGCCCACTGTAACCTAACATGATTAATTATCTAAACATGAATCAACATAAACATCCCAAAAAAAAAGAGTCACACTTGTTGAGGTAAGAAGAGAACGAATGAGGGACAATGCAATTCTCAAAATTCAAAATCTCTTTCTATTTCCTCTAGAATCACACAATCACACCTTCATGATATGAATCTTTTGGGCCATATTTCAACATTCTTTCCTTATACATGAATTGCCCCCAAGAACAAGAAATGTGTTAAATACAGACAAACATTTAATTTCTAAGGTAAACATTTGTATTCTTTTGATCCTTTGTGTGTGTGGATATCAAATTGTTCAATACCCACTGTATCCTAACATGAATATCTAAACATGAATCAACATAAACATCAAAAAAATCAACCCCAAACTAGTTGGGGTAAGAAGAGAGCAAATAAGGGGCGATGCAAGGAGAGTTCCTCCAAACCCGGCCATGCAACCCCAGTATCTCCCTCACCTTCTCCTTCATCTTAACATCGCAACTGACTTGCAACACCAGACACAGCTTTGCCACTACCCCCACCTCTGCCATCTCCTGAAGCACCGCCTTCGTCCCCGAAAACCTTGCTATAGAGCTTAATATCCTCACCCCCCTCTCGGTCGCCACGTTCGACACCCTCAACACCCTCTTCCCCACCGCCGCCAACCCCGCCGCGTTCCCCACCAACTCCGCCCTCCCCTCCGCGCACCCGCACAAAATCTCCAGCACCACCAACCCCATCTCCACCACCCTCCGTCCCTCTATCTCCCCCGCCTCCATCACTATCCCCACCAACACATCAACCGCCCCGGCCTCCACCGCGCGCACGCGGTTCCTCCCCCACGCGCACAGCTCCCCCAACACCTTCAGCCCTGCCTTCGTCGCCTGGGCCGATATCCGGTCACGGATAACCCCCACCACCGCCACAAACACCTCGCGCGCGCTCATCAGCTGATTGGGGTTCGCCGCGGCCACCGCGGACCTCAACAGCACGACGGCGCGCGCGCGGCACTGGTCACTCGCGCGCTTCGCCAGCATCACCCGCGCGAGCACCTCGATGAGGTCCGCGTGCCTCCTCAGCACGTCGCGCATACCCCGTGCGGAGAGCTGGAGGTCGTGCAGAAGGCACAACAACGTCTCCTCGATCACCGTCTCTCGTTTCATGATCGAGACCAACGCGTCGCCCGCGCCCGCTGACTCCATGCACCGCCGGTTCCTCTCGCTCTTCGCGGCGATCGAGCGTAGCTCGCGCAGCGCGTTTGGGCGCGTGGAGGGGTTTGACGCCTCGTCGAGGAGGGTCGATATGCGGGAGCGGTCGATGGGGGGTTTGGGAGTGGGGAAGCGTTCGATGTCTGCGGAGGCGTTGGCGGCGCACCAGGACTGGATGAGGCGGCGGAGGGTGTGGTTGGGGGTTGTGATGTCGGCGGAGGAGTCGGAGAGGGGTTGCTTGGTGACGGGACAGGTGGAGTTGTTGTCGGAGAAGAGCCAGCTTTCGATGGAGTCGCGGTCGTAGGTGATGCCGGTGGAGAGGGTGACGGGGTCCTTCATGATCTCTAGAGAGATTGGGCATAGGAAATATGGAGGAACATCTACTATTGATAATGTTTCCATTGTATTATATTGAAACACACACGCACACCTTTCAAAACCCTAAAAAGAGAAGAGATGTGGATCTAAGAGAAACCAAGTTGGATTTGATGTTTGTTTTTGTGATCTTTGTATTGTTGGGAGTTGAAGATAGGTTTGGTTTGGTTTATATATACAGATCTAATATATGGATGAGAGAGAGAGAGATAGATTCAAAGTTGGAAAGTCAACACATGGGTTGAATAATGAGGGTTCGTGAGTAGGTGTGATCCACGATGAACAACTTTACCTAGTCCCTCGGAAGCTCATTTTTGACTTTATCATTTAATTTTTGGTGAATGTGAGGACCATTTCATTTGGGTTTCTCACTAACCTATTTTTATTGGTTGTGGGTCTTATTTTATTATATGTTTGTCTCTGGGTGAGTGAGAGAAAAAAAAAATTTGCGGTCAATATTTATTGCAGCCAATTAGTGGATGAAACGTTGTTGATTTATTTTATTGATAAAGTCATTGTGGGGGAAAAAAATACCAAAATTCTATTTGTTTTTGGAATGAGTTTGAAAAATCTTTTTGTTTGATATATCCTCAAAATAATTATTTGTTATACATGAATTGCGGGGTTTTTTTTATGTTGAATGTTACATGTTTGCATAGAAATAATTGAGGTACATTTAGTATAATTTTTCACTTTATAAAAAATTGTCTAAATATCAATTATTCATCGGTTATCATTATTCAAACTAACACACAATGTACTGATAAATAAATTGCAATCATTTTATTTTATTGTATGTGAAATAACGAAGGTTTGTTTTTGCATGCATACCATTAAAAAACAGGCTATTTATTTTTATACCACTCCATATACCATTAGAATATTAAAAATTATGTAATTTTATCATCGTAGTTAACTTGCATCCAAATTTCTATTGAAACTATTAAATTTTTGAACAAATGACTAAATTACCTTTATTTTTTATTTTGCATATTTTATCTTTCCAATTGCAATATTTATAAAATAAAAATATTACTTTTAACATAAAAATGATAAATTTCATCTAAAATCCAAAAGCATAAAGATTAATAGTATAAATTATTTATTAGAAAAGACATTGTATTTATTAATACTTATATTACTATAAATGAAATAAAATTACATTGAGAACAATTAATCATACATATTACAAAATGATAAATTGTTTTAAAAAACCTAGATCTTGATTGGAAGAAAAAGAAATTAAAGAAGGGGTAATGTCGAATGACTCATAGTTGATTTGGAAAGAGTAAAAGATTAATTAGGTTATTATCTTTAATTAATATTATGAAAAATATTATGTTAATGTTATTTTTTTCATTTTTATTTCTTGGTTAAGAACTAACTGATAAAAGAGCGGCACATTTTTTTCATTAAGTAAAATTTCAATGATATAAAAATAAATATGTTATTTGTAATAGTATATAATAAATATCAACATTTTTAATGGTATACGTGAAAAAAAAACCAATATAACAAAATAAAATTATTACAACTAATAAATAATTCATATTTGACATGTGACAATTCAATTATGTTAACATTCATATAAAGTACAATCTGATAATTTTTTTAGGCCAGCTATCTGTCTAGCTAATCAATTAATAATCAATTGCAAGCGTGTATCATGCATCAATTAATTGTAATGGAAATTCAAATTCTAACATTATCGCTTGTAATTCATGCATCTCTTGTAATGTAAATTCAGTACTTATGATATTTCTAGTTCTCATGAAAATAGCTGATTCAATGTGTCAAAATTTTCTTATCTTTCTACTCTTCTCATCTCACTCAGTCATGTATTTCTTATTGTGGGAATAGAAAATTGCTACATTTTTCTCAAATATGTCAATTAAAGCACTGTAACATTTATATATTCTCTTTATCGAAAATTGTCAAATGTCAATAATTTATTCATCATTTATTACTTAAAACTCAATGCAGTGATAAAAAAAATTGTAGAAAAAAAAAGTTGTAGAACCAAAAATTAATATTTTAACTAATGGATGACTGAAATGTGATAAATTTAATAAGATGAGATTCATAGTATCTGATAGATGATTGAGTTGTTAAACATGTGAGATTTTAACAAGCTAGTTATAATTTATAAGGGTCATGTTAATTCGTTGTAACTTTGATTATATAATATAAAAATAGTATTCGAATAAGTCCATGAAAAACTAATAAAATCTAAATCAGTCTTTTTTATTACTGAAAATACCCTTCAAACTCAGAACTATTGAAAACGCCCTTATCACATCCACTGAGACACCTCATATGATTTGAAAACAATTTGTTTCAACAATGTACATTAAAAGTTAGCAACTACAATTAGTTCCGGTTATGGTAGGAATTGAAATAAAATTTGCCTAATAAAATTAAGATACGGGAGGATTTACTGATTTTACAGGTTTTATTTTCAATTTCCATAAGCTTTCATTGAGTTATATTGATTTTTCCAAAAAAAAAAGTAAAATTTTAAAGGGTATTATCGTAATCTATCATATATGATTAGCGATAATCACATAACTGATTAATAGTTTTCGTTACAATAAGAATTAAGATAATATCTAATAAGAATTTATCGATTTTACAATTATCTTTTTCAATTTTCTAGGGGGCAATAAAGACTTTTCCAAAATTTTAACTAACACACACTAAATCCAAATATATCTTTAATATTTGATGAAAATTTTAGGTTAACCCTTCATCTAATCAATTACTAAACAAACAATGTAAACAATTACATGTGACTCATCCATCAATTGTGATGGAATCCCAAACTTTATAAAAGGGTCAAAACGTGTAAGGGCTGCGTTGTAAAAGCGTTTTGTGACAGCACGAAATACGGCACGTGCACGTGCAGTGTTGTGGTTTAAGATCCACGCGAGGGAAGCGGACGGACGGATGTTAAGTCAACGGACGCGTGTCGTGCATCCGTGAAATATGATCACCGACGGCGGTGGGGGGACGACTTGGATTGCATGGACAGCTGATCATGAGCATGCCCTGGGCCCATGTCTCATAGTAAACGCACACTAATTGAGTGCTAGGGCTCACACGTGTAAACTACTGTGCTGATTATCCTAAAAAGTAAAAAATCCAAATAACTCATTATACTGCCTGGAATTTATATAACAATGAAAACACCTGTATAAATTCAAGTAATTTTCTAAATTAAACTTTCGTTTCGTTGACAACTAAAAAATATTTTATAAATAATTTATTTAATTTATCATGATTGAAAACAGAGTATCACATTTCAATGCATTGTGAATGGTTTTTGGTATGCCGTGTCTTTAGTTAGAGGTAATGAAACATAATATTTCTCATTTATCAATAAAAATTTAACTCCGTGAGCTATCTGAGTATCACCTTTTCAATGCATTGTGAATGGTTTTTGGTATGCTATGTCTTTAGTTAGAGATAATGAAATAGAATATTGTTCATTTATCAATAAAAATTTAACTATGTGAGCTACTTGGATTTACATATGTGTTTCTTAGAAAAGTTAGAGAGTTATATGGATTTCGAACAGTTTGTTAAAACTTACATATAGTGAAATGTTTATAGATTAGTAGATCAAAAATATAATGTGGATAAATAAGCTACTAAAAATTGTTTGATAAAATAAAAATTTAATCTAATATAAATAATTTTTCATCAATTATATATATACACATATATTTTACAAACGGTTTTTCTTTCAAAATAAAATGTGACCAAATTATATTCTTTGCTTTTAGTGAATAACTGCTCACCAAATAAAAATACCCAGTAGAAAAATAATCCTATGAGAGATATTATTCATAAATTGTATGTGTCACACGTGGAGCTCTCATGGATACCCATGAATATGTTGGGTTTTATCCATGAAAATAATATCTTATTAAAGATTTGGTTTTATTATCTTTGACTTTTGAAAAAATAAGTGCTTAAATTGTTTTTTCGGTCTAGTATCAAAAAACTGAGTTTCAAACAGGCATATTTTGGGATCTCATTGTTTTTATGATCTTATCAAAAGACAACGAATCTTGGCATGTGACACACGTCATGTTTAATTTAAATAAATAAATTAAAAACCTTTGGAATCTGATTTTTTTCTTCCCCCAACCAAATTTCTTTAAACCCTTTAAAAAAGTTTGATACACCCATCCTATTTTTAGGCTTTATATAAGTGCCTATTCATTTGTATTGTACATATTATATAATATGTTATCTATGTACTAAAATGTTGAAGATCAATCGACATCAATAGATGTAACACTTTAAATTATACAATTATCTACCTCTTCCACCTGTTGTATGCAAATTCGGACATGATCTTTTATGAGATTATGATTGAAATAGATATACTTAAATTTTTTTTTATAAAATACAATTATGTCACACAAGTACATCTGTGTATTGTATGTAATTACTCATTTATGGCGTGTTGGATTGGTGATCCTTATCAAAGACTACTTAAGGTGGAAGCCACATATGTATAGACACCCCAAATTAATCTTCAAAGGATATATCTCTCCAAAATGTATAAGAAAGGCCTGTTTAGTTTGATTGAAACCAGTGGCTCTATCTGTGGTTTTGAAATTTGCAAAATTCAATTCGAAGGTGGAGTGTTTGCTCACAAATTTTGGTGAAACTTTGTCATTATTCATCTCATTTATATAGTTTCAACTCCTTGTTTGGAAAACGGTGTCATATGTAGGACTAATTAGGAATACATATCAATCATCTTGCTCAAATTGGGAGATCACCGGTCACCACTGACCTTTTTTTGATCAGCTAATTTGCAATAGAGACCAATTTATTCCAAGGATTATTATTCAACCATAATGTTTGTGTAAATTATGCCAACAAAACGGTTAAACTTGAATTACATGTAAGCTATGATTGGTTGATGATATTTTAGAAATGGAATGTGAACCCCATCCTAAGGTTAACATAAAACTGTGAATATCTGTATGTTTGGTTAGTGATATTCTAGCAGGAATAGTGGGACCTATGATTAGATTCAAAATCCATGCAAGTGAGTGAGAAAATATGATGGAATCAAAATCCCATCAATTTAGTTTTTAGAAGCATGATGAATTATAACCATTATATCCATCCATCAATAATAGAATTAAATTTAATAAATCAATATAATGACACGAACCAAATGTGGCCATAAGTATTTGTTGGAAATATGGGACAATGGAAAATGATAAAACCAGTGCGAGGGCTTCAAAGATCAACATATTTAAATGCTTTTAGACAAACTTCTTGCGCTCTGGTAAGAACCGCATGTACACGAGGGGGTGTTGAAGTACAGTCTGTAGGATACAATGAAACATTCACTAGTGTGTTGAACTCAGGATGTGTATTCTCTATTTCAACCTCTTGGAACTCTTTTTTGTAGGGTTGATGATATGCTAAATGGCAATGTAAGAGATGAGAGGAAGAGTGGTAGTTGTTGTTCTCAATTGGATCTAAGAGGCTTATTTTATAAGCAAAATACTACCTCTCGGTGCAAAAGGCACACCCTTTCATGAATGTGGAGGTTCAATAACCGTTCAATCGGTAATATATCGTTTCCATGCAATTGTGTGGTTCAAATCACCTGCCATCTAATGCATCCCTTCTAATGGCACTCCGACAATGTGCATGTGCGAAGTGCCAAGAACGCCTCTAAAACACCCAAGATGCCCACACGTATGTGTGATGCATGTACACCACCTTGCATCAAAGATCCACCATAGGTTGTCCACCAAAAACAATTTACTATAATATAAAACCTCATCTTATAAATCCGCAAATTTTTTTCTCAACATCCAAAGTGGGATTAAAAAATAGCACCACTTTTCATCCTTCCCATAGAACCACCCACACCCAAACCTTTGTATAATTTGAAAATATCCAACAGCATTGGGCATTTGATATGCAAAATGTCTGACATATAGCTATAGATGTATATATATTGTATTAGTTTTGTATTATTTGTCACATGTAGTACTTAATTATATGCAACCACAATTATAATCGTGTCTTCCTAACAAAGTATATACTTTATTAAATAAAATTCATTTTTTTATTTTGCATAATTGAGTAACTTCAATATTGAAGTATATAGTTCATTTACATATTTAATTATACAAAGCATATCTATATATACAACTTAAAAAATCAAAACAATTACAAGAAAGGCAAAAGGTGGGAGCTATTACCACCCCATGACATATTCACCCCACCCCACATTAAATAATAAAATAATATTGTTATTAGTTTTTGAATGTAACCCAAACCCACCCTAATCATTGAATCAACAATTAAGATGTCGACAAACTTTGATATTGTCGACACTAGTATTGTCGATGTATGTAGTGAACCTACTGTCTTATTTTGTTTGATTCGACAATCCCGATGTCGACAGAAGTTCATATTGTCAGACATTATTATTGTCAATGAATGTATTGAACCCACTGTCTTTGTTCAGTTTCATTCGACACTAATGGCGACAAAAGTTGATATTGTTGACATTACTATTGTCGATGTATGTGCTGAACCTACTGTCTTGGTTCTGCTTGATTCGACAATTCAATTGTCGACAGAACCTAAGATTGTAGACACTGCTAGTGTCGAACCAAGCAAACAAGAAAATTAAAACTGTTATCTGATTCAGCTCTAGGCCAGTAATTGCTCAAAACCTATCCATTCAACCAATACATTTCAAACTCATTAATACTAAATTTATATAGTTTCAAATTATCACTATATTGACTAACATTCAATAAGATTAAAAAACATTGCACATTAAATGAATTCTCAGCCAATGAATTACTCACAACTTGGTAGTCATGGTAATATTTAAAATTCATGAACTCAGAATTTTTTAAACTCAAACCTCATAGTCATCATACCCAAAACCAAGATAGCCAACCATTCAATAAAAAAACTAGTAAATCATTCAAATGTTACCAAATTTGGGTGACTAATTGATTGCCTTGAGATGCAAATTCATCTGTAAAGTGAAATCCGATCTTTTTTTCTCACTGCATTATGTCCAAACTACCACCATTCCAAGTATTACATATTCAACAACACACCCATTTTAAACTGATCGCATCTTTGAAATGCTGAAATAACATGTGGAAACATGGATTAAAGTCATCTTTAAATTGAAGATCAACAACACACCCTTTTTAAAGGCACACCATCTTTTCCAAAAAATAAAGGCACACCATCTTTCTAATGCTGAAGTGACACATGGAAATTCACATCAATGAACCAATGATAAATGTGTTTTCATTTATGATTCATTTCCATTACTAATTTACAAAAAAATAAAAACTTAGGGTTCCCTAAGAAGACCAACATATACATTCTAACAAAACCAACGCATTTTACAACTAGAAAAACATGAAATGCACTGAAAAGCTACAAAATACATTAAAAAAAAAACAAAACAAACACATTAAATAAAAAGGAAGAAGGTTTGGAGAGCTTGTTCATGCGGGGGAGGGGGAGTGGGAGAGGCGGCCCATGAAGGAGACACAACAAGGAAGGAGACGACGACGACCACTGGGGGGTGGGGGAAACGGGGATGACCATTGGGGGAGGGGATTGGACCGGAGAGAAGAAAAGAGCAAGAAGAGAGAACGAGAAAAATGATTGAAAACTGTCAGGGGTGAGTTTGGAACCTGTAATCCCATTTATTTATAATGGGGTGGGTTTGATTTTTATAAAAAATAAGACGGATGGGTTCACAAACGGGGTGGGTTAGATAAATATTAGGGTTGGAATAATAGTCCCCAAGGCAAAATAGGCAGAGATAAAAAACTATATGTGACATTTTTATTAGTTTTCATATACAGTCTTGCAGTTGAATTTTTTTTTATAGAAACTTTGGACATATCATTTCCAAAAGAGATTAAAAAGATTAAAAATAAAGAATGTTTAAAGTCTGGTGAGAGAAATACAGAGAAAACATAATATAATACAAAAAATAAAGAAACAAGAACTCGAAAAGGAAGTGCCCCCACCAGGGAGAGGGCATGTGGAAAAGGTTTTTAACACCCCCCCCCCCCCTGGTGTCTAGAAAACTGAAATTCACATACTCTCGTCCTCCATATGGATCCAGGACGCCCTCTTAAGACATATATCCCAATAAATGATAATTATATGCCCAAGGATTCTAGAGATAAAATCATTAGTTATATCCCCTAAAACATTATCTCATTTCTCGATCTCCAAATCGCTCAAGTGCATGCCTGGATGATGGAATGAAATTAAAGATGATGATCTTGTAGTTGAATTTGTACCAATTGTAACACCCAAACTTACACATATGATAGAGTGTGTCAAATGGGTATGCAGTTTGTGGTCATATATATAAGGAGGCACATTTAAAATGAGTCACATATGTAATATCTGTTTTCACATATAAGCGCTAAACAACGATGTGTGACTTAAACAATGGATCTGAGCTCATCTCACCCCTCATTAATCCAATTGGACTCTTGACCTCTTAATCCAACCCAAAAATTATATATGTTTTGATTATTCTTATTTTATAATATATCATTTTGTTAAAGTTGAATTAGAAATACTCAACAAAAAAAGGGACAAAGTATTGTTAAATACCAAAGGTCAAATTATAATTTTCTGAAGATACGAAGCTAGACCTTTTGTTAAACCAGTTCTCATGAAGTCCAACAAATATAATTTACCAACAGTTCTCATGTATCTATGTATCTTTATTTTTTACAAATGTTGACACTATATATAAATGTTGTTGGTGATCAATCGACATAGATAGATGTAACGCATTAAATTATACAGTTAGGAGAAAACAAGTACACCTATGAATTGTATTTAATTCCTCATTTGGAGTGTTGGATTGGTGATCCTTGTCAAAGACTACTTGGGTATAAGCCACATATATGTATAGATACCCCAAATTAATCTTCAAAGGATATCCCTCCAAAATGTATGAGAAAGGGACCTATTTAGTTAGATCATGTAAGCACTAGACAACGATGTGAGACTTCAACCATGGGTATAGGCTCATCTCATCCCTCATTAATTCAGTTGGACTCATGGCCTTTTAATCCACGCCAAAAATTGTATATGTTTGGATTATTTTTATTTTAATATATAAATAAGACTTGTTATCTACGAGTTGAATTAAAATTGAATTAATTCAACTTTAATTCAAGATATGTATTAAAATAAGTAGGAAAAGTAGGATTAAATATGTATTCAACTTATTTTAATTTGTTAAAGTTGAATTAAAATTCACTATAAAAAAAGTAGGAAAATGACTTGATGTTAAATACCAAAGGTCAAATTATAACTTTGTCAAGATATGTATCTACGACCTTTCAGTTCTCATGTAGGTCAACAAATATAATTTACCAAATTAATACTTAGAAAAGTATTATGTGCTGATGCCATGGTATTCCACACTTCTTATTCCACTTGTTTTGAGTTTGACATAAGTGAATTAGGACTTTTACTGGAAGCTCTTTTGAATTGAATATTTGGAAAAATCTAATTATTTGCCGTTTTTTGAATAGTCTTTTTTTCAGAAGAATCCATTTTCATTTGACAATTTTGACTTTGTTATTATTCTTATTTTAATACTCATTTATTGTTCTTATATTTTTAATAGCTAACTACATTTTTTCGCACTTAACATTAGATTCAACCACATTATAAACTTTAGTTTAGAATCAATTTTTTTTTTCATATGATCTAAAAACTATTCTTCCTTAACATTTGCAATATTTTTTAATGATGAAGAAATTTGTTTTGAGTGAAGATTCAAACCATGCCCAGTCCTGATTTCAGACGAGTTAGATGGAACACTAAACAAACTCTTAAAATACATATATTTATGCAAAAATAAATTTTCAAGTCATGGTATATATTTGAATCCTCATCTGTCTTATCAAAAGTTAAGTAATCATGAAGCGTGACATGCATCAGAAAATTTTCTTGAAACCCTTTTAAAAAATTTGATTGATACACCCAACCTATTTTTAATCTTTATATTATATAAGTGCGTACACATTCATATTATATTTATACCTGAAAGTAAAAAAATGAGGCCAACGCAATTATATGTATTTATTTTTTCTTTTAAAATGATGAGACTATAAATGTGTATTTGTAGCAAATGTATATGTAAATATGTAACACATTAAACTAAATAAGTGCTGTTACACAGTTTTTTTTTCAACCCCAATTCGAATTTCATATGCGTCAATAGAAAATCACTAAAGCATACTCACATTAACGAAATATATGCATCGATATAAATTTTTTATATTTTTAATAAATGCATTCAGGTAATTCATTGTAGCAAATGTTTCATTTTTTTTATATATAAAAACTTGTATTTAATTAGATAAGATATATTTTTTAAAAAAATTCAAAGACTAAGAAATGGAATGCGTAACATTATCCTAAATTACCCCTGTGAATGGTATGTTATTACTCCTTTGGAGTGTACTTATCAAAGACTACTTTGGTAATTATTCAAAAAAAAGAAAAAAAAGACTACTTTGATAGAAGCCACATATATGTAAAGACACTCCAAATTAATCTTCAAAAGATACCCCTCCAAATGTATGAGAAAGAGACTGTTTAAGAAACCAGGGGCTTTTTTTTTTGGGTTCTGCAAAATTCAACTCCAAGGTGGAGTGTTTGCAAACACAAATTTTTTGGTGGAACTTTGTCATCATAACTTGTAACTTAAGTTCAATTCCTTGGTTTGGAAAAATATAGTATAAAATTTTGGACTAATTAGGAATATCAATCATCTTGGACAAATTGGGGAATCACAACTTACCTTTTTTTCATCAGCTAATTAGCATCAGAGATCCCATTTATTCCAAGGACTATCATCCAACCATAATATATGTTTTTGTAAATTATGCATAGGTGAATACATTAGCAAAAAACCTAAATCCAAGTGGTTAAACTTGAATTACATGTAGGCCTTATATGGTTGGTGAATTAGAATGGAATATGATTCCATTTAACCTATGGTTAGCAGGAAAATGATGAAAATCCATCTATGTGGATGGTGGTATTTTTCCAGGAATTATGGGTCATGCTAGATTAAAAATCCATGCAAATGAAAAATATGAAGGAATCAAAATCCCATCAATTTAGTTTTGAAAATAATTTTGTTGAATTTCAACCATTGTATACCTTCATTAATAATTTATTTTAATTTAATTAATGAAACCGTAGGCTTTTTTGAGGAGATTGATTTGCAAAATGTTTGAGCTAGATTTATATATAGTTTATTAGTTGTGTGCTGTCACCATGTAGTCCTTGTATATATATAGCAACAATTATTATCGAAAATTAAAGTATGTAATTTTTAAATTTTGGATTTATGAGTACATTCAATCCACTGAAGAGTGTGTGTGTGGGTAAAAATATATAGGAATATGAAGTGTATATTTTTTAGAAATTGGCTTGGATTGTTTAAAATATATATACATCTTTTAAAAAAATATATATATATTTAATTATATGAAGTATATATTCTAAAAAGTCAAGAAAATGATAGGAATGATAAAATAGATAGGAGATAAAA
Source organism: Acorus calamus (assembly GCA_030737845.1). Taxonomy (NCBI): domain Eukaryota; kingdom Viridiplantae; phylum Streptophyta; class Magnoliopsida; order Acorales; family Acoraceae; genus Acorus; species Acorus calamus. The sequence continues at coordinate 26,655,425 of CM060870.1, forward strand.
TTAAATGTGACTTTGTATATTTTTACTAGTTTTCACATATTGCATGCAGTTGAATTTGTATATTTTTCCATTTATTTTAAAATATAAATATCATTTTGTTATAATTTGAATTAGAATTTGCTCAACAAAAAAAAGAAAAAAGAAAAAAAGGTTGTTAAATACCAAAGGTCAAATTATAATTTTCTCAAAATATGTATCTAGACCAAGCAAAAAAAGATATGTACCTAGATCTTTTGTTAAACCAGTTCTCACAGGCCAACAGATATAATTTACCAAACAGTTTCTCATTAGAAAAGTATTATGTGCTGATGTCATGATATTCAACACTTGTTTGAGTTTGACAGAACACAAATAGGTCATTAAATGGAACCTCTACTTTTCAATTGAAGTGATCTATATGCTTCATTTGATGGTAATCAATTTATCAACCAAAACTTTTTTTTTTCAAACCTCACAAAGCAAAATTCAAAAATTCAAATATATATTCATTATCTAAAAAAATACAATTAATTACGGATTTTTCAGATCACCCACTCATTATTTTTAGGTCACGGCACTTTTGTAGTTTTTTTAAATCACTCACTTGGCAAAACTTTTTTGGGTTTTTTATTTTTTAGACCCCATAAATCATATGATTTAATAATCGATCCCTCATTTCTTCGTATTTTGATTTTAGTCTTCATATTTAAGTAATATTATCCTTTTTAGTTCCTGGGAGGGACATATTATTAAATTATTTAATTTTCTTTTTAGTCCTTGGGAGGGACTAAAAAGGAACGTATTCTTTAAATCTGGGAACTAAAACTAAAATACTAAGAAGTGAGGGATCGATCCCTAAATCTTACGGTTTATATGGACTTAAAAATAAAAAACCCAACATTTGTTAGGTCTCCACACATGTTTTCCGTTAGTAATACCGTTAAATGTGATCATTTTACCCCTGCGATCCATGATATCATGTACATTTTATGCTCTCTGAATACATTGTTAATTTCAAGCAGTGATCATTTTCGTGACCGAATCAGAGAGACAGAACAGACAACCTCTTCATGATGGTTGTTATCGTGATGGGAGGTGGATTTGAGTTGGAGAAGCACAAATTCATGTGGATGGATAGGAGATGGGGGCAAAGGGCATTAAATGATAGAAATGAAATGAAAAAAAATAATCTAAAATAGATGAAAAGATAAAAATAAAAAAATTAATCACTTATATTTAGAGACTTAAAAATAACTTTTTAAGTGTCAGGGACCTTAAAATTATAAACCAGTGATCCGAGGTTTCCGTAAGTAATTCCTCTTTAAATCAAAGACTTCAAATAGGTGGGCCCCAACGAGAAGTCGCCCCACAATGTCGGCGATGCCAATCCCACAGATGTACGACACGTGTCCGTTGACAAAAATCTAATCCGTCCAACATCGCACGTGCTTAAATATTTATTTTACACTTTTTGAACGCTGCTGCTACTCGTTCCTTCTATATGACGCAAACAACTTTTTATTATCTGACGTTAATAAAAAGAAAAAAATATATATTTATTTTTTTGTGTCATTTATGTGAACTATGATTTCATGTCTTACCAAATTGTATCACTGTTTGTGATACAGTAAATTAAAACTTGTTTACCTTGTAACGATGGCAAGGGAGCATATTGGAACGAGTTCAATTATTCTCAATCTCAAATCGTTAATAAAATCTCGTCTCAAACCTGTTAATAAAATTATGTCTCAAACCCGCTAATATATAATAATAGTAATAATAATAATATATGATGAGTTAGTTTTACTATTTATCTATTAAGTTTGATAATATAAATGATTTAAACGAAATATAAAAGGGCATGGAGGGTTTTGTTTTTGAATCCTAAACCAGTCTCATATCTTCATCGGATTAGTAAGAGTCGTGTTTGAGTTCGATGTTTATGAGATCAAACCCGTTTCACTAGGGTTGGATCATACCGGTTTTTCATTTACCTTATCTCATAGACATCCCTTTTACCTTCTCATTTTGAACCGTTCAATTAAAGACAAATTCAACAAAATGATATCATTTAGTTTCATCAAGCTGATGATGGTCAAAAACCTAAAAAAAAAAAACCCCAAGTAAAAAAAAAAAAATTTCAGACAAGGCTAAAAAAAAAATTAGAATATTCAACTTACGTGTTGACTTTACAATTTTGACTCTCCCCTCTCTCATCCATATATAGATCTGTGTATATAAACCACAGCAATCCTATCTTCAACTCCCAACAATACAAAGACCAAAAAACATAAATCAAACCCAACTTGGTTTCAACAAGATCCTCATCTCTCCTCTTTTTAGGGTTTTGAAAGGTGTGTGTCAGTGTTTTGTGTGTTTCAAAATAATATAATGAAACCAATATCAATAGTAGATGTTCCCCCATATTTCCTATGCCCAATCTCTCTAGAGATCATGAAGGACCCCGTCACCCTCTCCACCGGCATCACGTACGACCGCGACTCCATCGAAAGCTGGCTCTTCTCCGACAACAACTCCACCTGTCCCGTCACCAAGCAACCCCTCTCCGACTCCTCCGCCGACATCACAACCCCCAACCACACCCTCCGCCGCCTCATCCAGTCCTGGTGTGCCGCCAACGCCTCCGCCGACATCGAACGCTTCCCCACTCCGAAACCCCCCATCGACCGCTCCCGCATATCGACCCTCTTCGACGAGGCGTCGAACCCCTCCACGCGCCCAAACGCGCTTCGCGAGCTACGCTCGATCGCCGCGGAGAGCGAGAGGAACCGGCGGTGCATGGAGTCGGCGGGCGCGGGCGACGCGTTGGTCTCGATCATGAAACGAGAGACGGTGATCGAGGAGACGTTGTTGTGCCTTCTGCACGACCTCCAGCTCTCCGCGCGGGGGATGCGCGACGTGCTGAGGAGGCATGCGGACCTCATCGAGGTGCTCGCGCAGGTGATGCTGGCGAAGCGCGCGAGTGACCAGTGCCGCGCGCGCGCCGTCGTGCTGTTGAGGTCCGCGGTGGCCGCGGCGAACCCCAATCAGCTGATGAGCGCGCGCGAGGTGTTTGTGGCGGTGGTGGGGGTTATCCGTGACCGGATATCGGCCCAGGCGACGAAGGCAGGGCTGAAGGTGTTGGGGGAGCTGTGCGCGTGGGGGAGGAACCGCGTGCGCGCGGTGGAGGCGGGGGCGGTTGATGTGTTGGTGGGGATAGTGATGGAGGCGGGGGAGATAGAGGGACGGAGGGTGGTGGAGATGGGGTTGGTGGTGCTGGAGATTTTGTGCGGGTGCGCGGAGGGGAGGGCGGAGTTGGTGGGGAACGCGGCGGGGTTGGCGGCGGTGGGGAAGAGGGTGTTGAGGGTGTCGAACGTGGCGACCGAGAGGGGGGTGAGGATATTAAGCTCTATAGCAAGGTTTTCGGGGACGAAGGCGGTGCTTCAGGAGATGGCAGAGGTGGGGGTAGTGGCAAAGCTGTGTCTGGTGCTGCAAGTCAGTTGCGATGTTAAGACGAAGGAGAAGGCAAGGGAGATATTGAGGTTGCATGGCAGGGTTTGGAGGAACTCTCCTTGCATCGCCCCTTATTTGCTCTCTTCTTACCCCAACTAGTTTGGGGTTGTTATTTTTTTTGTTGATTCATGTTTAGATATTCATGTTAGGATACAGTGGGTACTGAAGAATTTGATGTCCACACACACAAATGATAAAGAATACAAATTTTTACCTTAGAAATTAATTGTTTGTCTGTATTTAACATATTTCTTGTTCTTGGGGGCAATTCATATATAAGGAAAGAATGTTGAAATATGGCCCAAAAGATTCATATCATGAAGGTGTGATTGTGTGTTTCCAGAGGAGATAGAAAGAGATTTTGAATTTTGAGAATTGCATTGCCCCTCATTTTGCTCTCTTCTTTCCCCAGCATGTTTGACTTTTTTCTTTTTTTTTTGATGTTTATGTTAATTCATGTTTAGATAATTAATCATGTTAGGTTACAATGGGCGTTGAGGAATTTGATGTACCCACAAAAATGAAGAATGCCATTTATACCATTTTTTTACCATAGAGGTTAATCATCATTTGTATCTCTGTGTTTAAGACATTTTTTGTTCTTGGGGAGCAATTCATGCTCAAGGAAAGGATTTTAAATATGGCCCAAAAGATTCATATCATGAAGGTGTGGTTGTGTGATTCCAGAGACCAAAGGAGATGAAAGAGATTTTGAGTTTTGAGAATTGGCAAACACTTGATTATGATCTTTTTGTCTCACCCATGATCTGTCTCGAGAATTGCTCATCTTACTCTTACATTCATTCTTAGACAATTAAAAGTAAAATTGAAAATTCTATTTTAAAAGAATCTAATAAAACTGAATTCTTGAGAATGAAGAATGCTACTTCTGGACAAAACTGGCCCTTACATTTTTTTAATTTTATTTTGAATCATGTTTACAATAGATGATGTTAGGATACAGTGGACTTTGAACAATTTGATGCCAAACAAAGCCATAAAAATAACATTTATAACATTTTTTCTTACTGTGAATCATTTCTTTCTCTGAATTTTACAAATTTCATGTTCTTGGATTGACAGTTCAGGTGTTATTCAAAACTTGTGGGACTTCTTAGCCAACTTATAACAAATAACCAAAAAAAAGAATGAAACTAATAGCTAGTTTTGTATAATCATTCCAATTCTAAAATATATGATTTGTCAAATTTAAGTTAAATTTATTGAACAATCTAACCCACATCAAAGGAACAAACTAAAGTAGAGGTGTGTGTTCATGGTGTATATGAAAAATAAATTTATAATTTCATTTTTTTTGTTCATTAATGTGAGTATAGTATGTACACACACACACACTCATTTATAGTATATATTATAATTAAATTTTTGACATTGTCAGAAAATCAAAACTGATCATGTCATATGATCAAGCATACAATTAATCACACACTAGATCTTTCATACTGAGTCCTATAGAAAGATTCAATAAATCTCAGCTATGCATTGAATCTCTCAAAACCTTGGTAATTATTTTTGTTGGTGATGATTAGGTTTAATATTTCTAGAAGTTCTTAATTACATTTGACATGCTAGATAAAGAGTTTTTTTTAATATAAGTAATGGGATATCATTAAAAATTACAAATCCCAACCCACACAATTTCAAGTTATCAGTATAAAAACATATAAAATAACTTCAGTAATATAGCTTTCATCACTAACTATATATTATTTAATCTCTAGTAGCAAGGATCCTGTCAAAAGATAGTCTTCTCTTAATTATGTGGAAGTGACAGTTTTGCAATTATTCCCTTATATTATTTTAAAACAATTTAAACCATCCAAGTATTGAAATTATAAAACAAGGTTAGATGGTTTTGGCCGGTGTTATTTTTTTTTTCCTTGGATTGTGAATTAGTGACACATTTTTTTAATAACACAATTTAATAATTTGGATGAATTACTGGAGATAGATCTTAAAGATAAATTGCCCAAAAATGAGTTTATGAGTTACCTCTCTTGAAGCATCGGATTTTTATTTCCATAATGATGAATAAGTGTTTGCATGTGATTGAGAAATCACAGATGGACCTCTTAACTATTTCACAAATCAAGAGTCAAATGTTTATATGTTCCATTCGAAGTGTTAGATTAAAAAATTGGTCAAGTTTTCAGTCACATGAACAAAAACTTGGTCAAAAACTTGGTTTCTAAAGCCATATATTACTTCGGAAAAGAATAGTTAATGTGGATGTCTCAACAAATTAACAAAGTGTCTCATATATATCTGTTGCATAACCTTCCAATTCATAGAATACCAAGAATTCATTAATGAAAATATAAAATTTCAGAGTTTGTTGAGAATGCAATACCAAGACTTGCTGTTGAATGTTTCCTTGTATAGAGAAATTTTTTTTTTTTTTTTTTTGGTTTGAGAAAAATAAATAATATTGAGCATAAACAAATTCAAACCATATAGATCACGGGATGCGCGACGTGCTGAGGAGGGACGCGGACCTAATTGAGGTGCTTGCGCGGGTGATGCTGGCGAGGCGCGAGAGCGACCAGTGCCGCGCGTGCGCGGTCCTGCTGTTGAGGTCCGCGGCGAAACCCGATCAGCAGATGAGCGCGCGCGAGGTGTTTGTGGCGGTGGTGGGGGTTATCCGTGACCGAATATCGGCGCAGGCGACAAAGACGGAGCTGAAGGTGTTGGGGGAGCTGTGCGCATGGGAGAGGAACCGTGTTTGCACGGTGGAGGAGGGGATGGTTGATGTGTTGGTGGGGATAGAAATGGAGGCGGGGGAGATAGAGTGTTGTGCGTGACAAATAAATATTAGGCTAAACACAAATTCTAATAATTATCACATTAAGAATATAAATATCAAATATATATATATATCAAATCATGCATGCACTAAAATATATAGTAAAAGCATGAAATAAAATGAAATGGAGATTAAAAAGTGTATCCGAAAATGTAGAAGCGAGTGAAAACACTATGTCCTCAGTTAATAAGGCACCCTCACGCACATGGTTTAATGCTTCTCCCACTGAGATATACGACGACAACCGGTTTTGTTCTTAAAGGGTTTGAGTTACGAAAAACCACGGTAAAAAGAATGTGATCCTTTTAGACGCCCGGATCATAGAACAATGTGGAATGGGAAAGATAAATTACACAACAATAATAAAATCAGCAAAGTTCTATCTCTTTCTCTCTCTCTTATTTTTCTTTTCATTAACCAAATAGTGGAAGATGAAGACCCTATGTTGTATAGTAGAGGGAGTAAAAGGACTCCTCCCCCCCCCCCCCCCACATAATACAAATTTTTCATATATATATTTAAAATATAGCCCACCCTAAAATATTATTTTGGATCCGACGTGTTCGTACTGTTGTGTAGTTCCAAGGAGGGGCTCAAGGTGTTTGGGGAGTTGTGCGCGTGGGGGAGGAACCGCGTGCGTGCGGTGGAGGCAGGGGTGGTTGATGTGTTGGTGTGGATAGTGATGGAGGTGGGGGATAGAGGGAAGGAGGGTGGTGGAGATGGGGTTGGTACTCTGGTTAAAGTACCAGATGGTCAATTTTAATGGAAATAACACTCCTAAACAGATAGCTCAGTTAAGTTGTCTACCCCCTCCCCCCTTCAAGGGGGAATAGGCCCTGCAGACAACATCACAGCTAACTATGCAAAAATTAATATCATAAACAAGCACCCGAAAAAGCACAACTTGTAAGCACCCGAATATTCTTCAAACTCAAAAAACCACAAAGTCAAACAAAAAAGGGAACAACAACAGCCACATAACAAACAATACACAAAAAAATAAATGCACGCTAAAACCAAAGTGTATTTAGGTTTACCACATACAAAAACAAAAACCAAGAATCACTGAAATTAGGAGATATATACATCTAAACATGTAAGCACATCCATTCCAAAAAGTTAAAAAAAAAATGAAAGAAAAGCACATACATAGATGCATACAAATAAAGATATATGAAATCAAACTAGTACAATTTAACGATCTGAGAAGGATACTCAAAATTCCAATAGATTTGATACCAATAATGAATGTCAAACTTAAAAATCTGAAGAAGAAAAAAGAAGAACAAACCCTAGATTTGATATCAATAATGAATAAAAAAAATTACAAATTTGAAAAAATAAAAATAAAAGGAGAACAAACCCTATATTTGAATACCAATAATGAAAAAAGAACCTTATGAGCTTCTTCGCCTTAAAAAGATCCATTCTTTGTTTCTTCAAAGACTCTTTGAACACTAAAAATCTACAGATCTACTAAACCCGTGTCGATTTCTCTCTAAAAATCCATTTTTTCTGAAACCCACTTCAAGGAACTCAAGAAATTGAGACCAGAAACTTATCAAATCGATAGAATTCCCAAAACCCTAATTTCAGCTAAACAGGTGATATGAAACACTACAAAATAAAAAATAAAAAACAGAGAAAACAAAGTAGAACCTCAAAATGCGGACTTGAAACACACTTCCGGATCGATAAGAACTAACAACCTTCAAAAGAGGTCTCCATAGAACAGAAAATCCAAACAGAATCACTGAATCGACTCTCACTCGACCTTAAAAGCTGACAAAAATGGCGGAACCCACGCGAAATGAGGGAGTGCATCATTTACACAAAGAAATACCAATTTTATAGAGAGAGAGAGAGAGAGGCTCCTACCGCCGCAGGTGGTGGAGACAGGAGAGGGGGTGCCACTGGTTTGCACAGGTCGACGAAAGCAATCGTAGGGGAGGGCGTGGAGAGAGAAGCCGAGGTGAAGAGAGGGAAATGAAACCACTTTGCTAGGGTTTATTTTGTGTTTTAGGGGGCTGAAGAGAGAGAAACCAACCTGTGAAGTCGAGGTGAAGAGAGGGAAATGAAATGAAACCTGTGAAGCCGGTTTGTGACTGATTAATCTCCACCGTCAGATGTTCGTCCACAGATCGAACGGCTGAAAAACGAGCCGCACCTGCCGTTTCGCCACATAGAATCAACCCCATATAGGGGTGATTACGTGCGCCGAACGGCGGGTGTGGTGTCGATCACGGGCCGTTGATCACGGGTCCATCGCATCGGACGGTCGGGTGCGATTCACGTTGACTGTTGGATGCGATGGACCCGCGATCGAACGGCCCACGTTGCGGTCGCACCCGCCGTTCGCCGCACCTAATCGCACGCGTATATATATATATGAAAATGATTGCGTGCGGCGAATGGCAGGTGCGGCCGCGACGTGGGCCGTTCGATCGTGGGTCCATCGCATCCAACGGTCGAAATGAATTGCCCCCGACCGTCCAATGCGATGGACCCGTGATCGACGGCCCGTGATCGCTGCCGCACCTACCGTTCGCCGCACGCAATCACGTCTATATATATATATACGCTCGCGATTAGGTGCGGCCGCGACGTGGGCCGTCCGATCGCGGGTCCATCGCATCCGACGGTCGATGTGAATCGCACCCAACCGTCCGATACGATAGACCCATGATCGACGGCCCGTGATCGCTGTCGCACCCGCCGTTCGCCGCACTTAATCGGTTCTATATATATATATTACATAATTATAATATCACAACATCATTAATCCAAATTTTAGTAAATAATTATTTAAATTCTTTTTAAATTATATTAAATATCATCCAGTAAATTTAAAACTGTTCTCAGTGGTAATAACACAACGGTTCAGGATTTGGGTCTTGGAACCGACTTACCTATTTATTTATGAGCGATTATTTTAAAAAAAAAATTATGGGACCAGAATAAACAGACGGAAGTAGTCTTTCCAGCTTTACTGTATAAGGTAAGTCACAGAGGTTCCCCACGATATAATAAAATAAAAATAAAAAAATAAATTTTAAAAATATGTCAAACCAGTTAAAAACATATAACTCAAAGAGTCTTCATAAACACATACTATTTTTAAATATATAGTTAATATTTGTTAATCTTTTAGGTTAACTCTTCCTCTAATCAATTACTAAACAATTACGTGTGACTCATGCATCAATTGTGATGGAAATCCCATACTTTTAGGGCCTATTTGGTTGACAAGTGGAATTGGGATTGTGTGAATCATGGGATTCCAAATCCAGGTGGATTGGGATTGGGAATCCTATTAACTTGTTTGGTATGAAACATGATTCAAAAAACATGATTGGGATTCTCAATCCCAATCATGTGTTTGACAATGCTTGGATTACAATATAAAAAAAAAAATTTTCAAAAATGCCCTATATATATTAAATGTATTAAATATATATATATATATATATATATATATATATATATATATATATATATATATATATATATATATACGCGACCGATGAGGTGCGGTCGTGCGGTCGCGGTCGTGGGCCGTCCGATCGCGGGTCCATCGCATCCAACGGTCGACGTGATTCGCACCCGACCGTCCGATGCGATGGACCCGTGATCGACGGCCCGTGATCGCGGACGCACCGACCGCACGACCGCACGTAATCACTTCCCTATATATATATATATATATATATATATATATATATATATATATATATATATATATATAAAATTTAGTTATGATATTGCAGCAAATTAGTTATGAATTTATAATAAATCACATGAAACTTATATATATATTAAAATATATATTTTATAACTAATTTTTTATGACACACACACATATATTATATATATAAAAAATTTAGTTATGATAGCAAATTAATTATGATATCATAGCAAATTAGTTATGATAAATCACATGAACCTCATATCATCCAATCAATAGGTTATGAAAGCTTTCTTATTCATATATTATATAAATAAAATAAATCAAGAGGATTCATGAACTTGTGCATCACAATTAATGCTTGAATATATATATATATTAAGGGAGATGAAGAGCCTGGGTAAAAATGTCTAAAATGTTTTTTTTTTCAATCCACTTGGATTGGGATTGGGAGAATACCACCTCTTAAGGGGGATTCTCAATCCCCCTAATCAAGGATTCTCAATCCCCCTCTCTCAATCCCAATCTCCCTTTTAAAATTTATCCAAACAACTTATTGACCTAGATTGGGATTCTCAATCCCAATCCAGGCACCCAATACTCCTATCCAAACACACCCTTAGAGGCTGCATGAATTGCAACACGTGCAATGTTGCAGTTTGGAGGCCACGCGAGGTAAACGGACGGTGGGATGTTCAGTCAACGGACACGTGTCGTTCATCCATGAAAGGTAGTGATCACCGACGGCGGTGGGGGACGACTTTGATTGCATAGGTAGCGGATCATGAGCCTGTCGTGGGCCCCACCAGTAATATTGTTTTTCCGTGTGAGTGATGACACACTAATTGACTAATAGGGCTCACACGTGTAGATTGTTGTACATTACATATAATTATTCTAGCGTACATAACTAGAATATTGAATAATTAATTTTTTATTTGATTGTATTTTTTTATTTTTCTGATTAAGAAATATAACCATTGTTAGATTACCTATACACCATCCCCTTCATCGGATCTCCATCTTCCTTAAGATCCGATGGCAAAGTCTCTTTGAGATCTCACCTCCCTCACTCATATTTTTTTTCTACTTCCCTTCCTTGGATTTCCTTCTTCTTTGGATCTGACATTAGTCGCGCTGTACGTAGTCCCCGTCGCGTAGTCATCCGTGCCATTGTCCATGCACCGTCCCTGTCGTGCCATCATTCACACATTGTCCCTGTCTTGTTGTCCGTGTTGGAAAAAAATAAATAGAGCACAAAGGATTGGATTTCTGCTACAGCAGTAGATCTATTAAGTGCTGATAATGAACTTCTATATTAGATGGATAACTAAAAAAAACAAATACAAGACATGCCTATTATATAGGCTTCACAAAACAGCAAAACAGAGCACTAAAAAAAACAACGTGGGATGTTCTCCACATTCTCCATGTGGGTTACCCATTTCACTCCACTAAACAACTAGTTCCTAAAAACATGGTAACAGAAAAGAAACATTCAAACACACTTTATTTGATAGATGGATGGCTGGATTTGCATCAGCCTTCAATACTCCCCTTTGATGCAAGATCCGTGACACCAAGTGAAGTTCTGAATATCGCAAACTTCGGGTAGGAGAGTGCTTTGGTGAATCCATCAGCGACTTGATCATTTGTGGAGCAAGATTTCATCACAATCATGTCTTCTGCAACAGCATCTCGAATGAAGTGGTGACGAAGTTCGATGTGCTTCGTTCTCCCATGGAAAATTGGGTTCTTCGTCATTGAGATTGTAGCCTTGTTGTCGCAATAGATCTCGGTCGCCTTTTCTTGCTTTTGATGCATATCTTCCAGAATCCTTCGCATCCAAATGGCTTGACAAGCGGCTGATGCAGCGGCGATGTACTCTGCTTCAGAAGATGATAATGCAATAGTGGCTTGCTTCTCAGAACTCCATGAGACCGCTCCCGAGCCAAGATTGAAAATGAATCCACTGGTGCTTTTTCTGTCATCTATGAAACCTGCCCAATCACTGTCAGTAAAACCAAGCAATTTAAAATTAGGAATAGGTTTATACCAAATTCCATAATTGCTTGTTGCTCGAATATAGCGAAGAATCCGCTTTGCTGCTCTAAGATGATGTATAGAAGGATTATGCATAAATCTTGAGACTAAGGTGACAGGGAACATAATATCTGGACGAGAATGTGTCAAGTACATCAATCCACCAATCATGCCTCTAAAGAACTTTTCATCAGCCTTTGCAGTTCCATCTGTTAGAGACAACTTCTCACTTGTGTTCATGGGAGTAGAAGAGGTCTTGCAATTCAGCATATTATACTTTTTGAGCAAATCTAATGCATATTTCTCTTGAGAAACAAAAATACCATCACTAGTTTGACAAACTTGAAGACCAAGAAAATAATGCAATAACCCCAAATCAGACATATCAAACTCATGCATCATGCACTCCTTAAATTCTTTGATAAGAATAACAGAAGATCCGGTGTATATAATATCATCCACATAAACACAAACAATGAGAATATCGTTGCTACCTTTCACCTTTACATATAGAGTGGGCTCGCTATCACTTCGATGAAAACCATTTTGTTGAAAATACGAGTCCAATCTACTGTACCATGCCCTTGGAGCTTGCTTAAGTCCATATAGAGCCTTCTTCAACTTATAGACTTTCTCCTCTTTGCCTTCAACAATGAACCCCTGTGGCTGTTCAACATACACATCCTCTTCCAAACAACCATTTAGAAAAGCAGATTTAACATCAAATTGAAACACATGCCATTTCATTTGAGCTGCTAATGCTAATATAAGTCTAACAGTCTCAAATCTAGCAACGGGTGAAAAAGTATCAAAGAAATCCACCCCATACTTTTGAACATACCCTTTGACAACAAGCCTTGCCTTGAACTTTTGCACAGTTCCATCAGGATTGTGTTTCACTTTGTAGACCCATTTCACACTAATTGGAATTTTTCCAGGTGGTAAGTCTACCAACTCCCATGTATCATTTTTCTGAATTGATGCAATTTCTTCCTGCATAGAGCTCTCCCATTCTTCTTTTCCTTCTGCCTCTTCGTAATTCATAGGTTCTGCAATCATAAGAGCAAAGGTGCATGATTCATAAACCTCTTTCAAAGATCGTACCTTCCTTGGAGGAGTATCACTATCAAGAGTAGGATCGATGTTACTGTCCAGGCTATCATGAGTACTACTGCTGTTGCTGCCCGGACTGATCTTAGTGCTACTGCTGCTGCCTGGACTGATGTGAGTGCTGCTGCTGCTGCCTGGACTGATGTGAGCGCTGCTGCTGCTGCCCGGACTGATCTCGACTTCATTCTCTACAAGTGGCACATGCTGTTTTTCTCCTTTCCAGTCCCAAAAGCTGTTCTCATCAAAAATAACATCTCGACGGATGATCAATTTTTTAGTATATGGATTATACAAACGATAACCCTTTGTTTCACTACTATACCCAACAAATATGCATTTTTCACTTTTCTTATCTAGCTTGGTTCGATCACTAGAATCAATCAATGAATAAGCAATGGAACCAAAAACTTTCAAAATACTCACATCGGGCTTTCGTTCCCACCAAGCTTCATATGGAGTCATGTTGCGCACCGCCTTTGTTGGAGATAAGTTTAAGAGAAAGACTGATGTAGCCACTGCCTCTGCCCAGAAATCATTTGAAAGTTGCTTTTCAGTTAACATGCTTCTAGCCATTTCCACAACTGTCCTGTTTTTTCTTTCTGCAACCCCATTCTGCTGTGGAGTTTTTCGTACTGTTAACTGCCTATGAATACCACTTTGCTTGCAAATAGAGCCAAAGTCATCAGATAAAAATTCTCCTCCTCTATCTGTTCGAAGAGTTTTTATAACACAACCACTTTCTTTTTCTGCAAAAGCTTTAAATTCTTGAAATTTTTCAAAAGCTTCAGATTTGTAAGCAAGAAAATAAACCCAACTCATACGAGTAAAATCATCAGTGAATAAAAGAAAATATCTACTCTTATTCAAAGACAAGGTGTTCATTGGGCCACATATATCTGCATGAACTAGTTCTAAAGGCCTCTTGGCTCTCCAGGCCTTTCCAATAGGAAATGAAAGGCGATGTTGCTTCCCAAAAATACAACCTTCACAAACATCATCAATACAAACAATAGAAGGCAAACCAAACACCATTTTTCTCTGACTTAACAATTTCAGCCCATTAAAATGCAAGTGTCCATAACGCAAATGCCATAGCCATGAGTCATCTTTAACATTAGCAACTAATGCACAATTATCAAGACATGCAATCTCAAGAGGAAACATCTTGTTCTCAGTCATATGGATCTTAACAAGAGGCATATCAGATTTTTTACTTCTAATCTCACATATATCACCATGAAATAAAACTGAATATCCTCTTTGCATCAACTGACCCACACTAAGTAAGTTATGGGCTAAACCTGGAATATAGTAAACATCATGAAGCAATCTTTCAATACCTGACTTTGCCTTAACTACAATGGTCCCCTTGCCTTCAATCTGTACTTGCTTATTATCACCAAGCCGAACTTTCAATTTCACAGATTCATCCATACTGCGAAAATAGCTCTTTCTCCTGTCATATGATTACTACAACCACTATCTAGGAACCATATGTCAGTCTTACTTTCTTTGGGTTAAGATAAGTAAGAAACAAATTACCTTCCTCATGCTTCTCTTCTGCAAAATTTGCTTGTTGCTTGGCCTTTTCCCAACATCTTGCTTCCAAGTGTCCATACTTCTTGCAAAAATTACACTGCTTTTCCTTGTAACTCTGCCTTTGGTTGAATTTGTCACCATAATCAGATCTGTGGCGACTCATATCTGACCTTCCTCGTCCTCTACCACGACCACGATAGACACCTCTACCTCGGCCTCTACCTGCATGCTTATAATCAGAAGAACTTTCAACATTTTTATCTTTGTTAGATATCTCCACCTTGGACTGAAATGCATGCTCGATATTCTTCTCCGCTGACCTGTTTATTCTTTCTTCATGATCTAGAAGAGAACCCATCAGTTCATTAAGAGAATAAACAGTCAAATTTTTAGACTCCTCAATGGCAGTAACTACATGATCAAATTTAGCAGGAAGACTTCTCAAAACCTTTTCTACAACTTTCTGATCTGTGATGTTTTCCCCAAAAGTCTTCATTTGATTTATAATAATAGAGACTCTAGAGAAAAAATCTTGCACAGATTCATTTCCCTTCATAAAAAGAGTCTCAAATTCTCTCCGAAGAGTCTGAAGTTTCACAGTGGTTACCTTGTTATCTCCATGAAACTCTTGCTTCAAAATAGTCCATGCTTCCTTAGATTTGGTTGCATTTGCAATGCGAGGAAAAATCGACTCCGTCAACGACTGTTGCAAAACAAGGAGAGCCTTTGCATCCTTCTTGCGAAGCTCCTTCAATTCATTTAACTTCTCTGCTGATGCCTTAGGATTTTCTGTATCTGCATAGCCATTCTCAACTAGATCCCACAGATCTTGTGAAATGAAAAATGTTTTCATCTTAACACTCCAGAACTCATATTTCTCTCCATTAAAAATTGGCACCAAGGATTGTGAGAGATTAAGAGTATTCATACCATTAGACATGCTGATCTCACACAGAACTTAATTCAAACAGTTCTTGTGCAAGTGAAATACCTTTCCTTGAAGAGTGTCACTGCACCTCTCCAGAAGATCCTCTGCTACAGCAATCGATCTTCAAACAACGCCCCACCTGGAGGAACCTGGCTGCTCTGATACCAAAAACTGTTGGAAAAAAATAAATAGTGCACAAAGGATTGGATTTCTGCTACAGCAGTAGATCTATTAAGTGCTGATAATAAACTTCTATATTAGATGGATAATAAAAACAAATACAAGACATGCCTGTTATATAGGCTTCACAAAAACAGAAAAACAGAGCACTAAAAAAAACGTGGGATGTTCTCCACATTCTCCATGTGGGTTACCCATTTCACTCCACTAAACAACTAGTTCCTAAAAACATGGTAACAGAAAAGAAACATTCAAACACACTTTATTTGATAGATGGATGGCTGGATTTGCATCAGCCTTCAATAGTCCGCATCATCTTTTGCACCGTCTGTGTCATAGTCCATGTCACGTCCTATCTGCACTAGCCCCCGCGTGCGCTCCGCCTCACGCGCCGTCGTTCACACACCAGTCTCTGCTCTTCGTCTTCCTCACGCACTGCCCGTCCGTGCCGGCCAACACTTGCCAGCGCGCCCGCGTGAACCGTTATATCTGACACTCGTAGCCTCATGTAAAACTCTGCCCTACTCGATAAGATAGATCATGGGTCAGCTCATGTATCTATGCATCAACAACCTGATATTGCTTATGCTATCATCATTGTTAGTCAGATCGTACTTGCTTATCACTCAGTTCATTATGGCACTTTCATGAGGATCCTCATATATTTGCATGGGACTATCACTAGGTCGCTCTATATGTCACAATCCTCATTTGTTGTTCTTCAAGCTTACACTACGCTAATTGGGTGGGAGATCCGACTACTCGTCACTCTATTACCAGTTTCTACATTTTCTTGGTGATTCTCTCATTTCCTGGCGCAACAAGAAACAAAATGTAATTTCTTTTTCCTATATTGAAGTCGAGTATTGAGCTATGGCTATTACGACCAAAGAGATCGTTCATCTTAGACTTCTCGATCTTAGAGTCGATATATATTGCAGGCCCTACTCTACTATAATACGATAATCAATGTTATTCAGATTGCTAGCAATTCGGGAGATGACCAAACATATTGAGATTGACTGTCACTTTATCCGTCAACACTTACGTGAGATTGATTGTCAATTCCTCCGCTGAGCAGCTTGTTGACTTCTTTACAAAATCTCTTCCCGTTTCTCGGTTTCATTCTCTTATTACCAAACTCATGCTGTTTGATCCATGTAAACCTTGAATTTCAACGGTGATGTTAGATTGCATATGTATTATATTATTATGTTACATGTGTAACTGTCTTGTACTATATATATATGGTTTTAGTCGCTCTCTAATAGAATTGAGTGACATTATTCTCGATCTTATTCGAACAATATAATTTTTTTATAGTTTAGTCAATCAAGAATAAAATATTGATTAAAAAGATAATAAAAATTGCTCGATAAAATAAAAATTTAGTGTAAGATACATAAATATTCATCAATTATATATATACACAAATATATTTACAAACAGTTTTTTTTCAAAAGAAAAATGAGACCAAATTATATTCTCTGCTTTTAAAAAATAACTATTCACCAAAAATATGCATAATAGAAAACTAGTCTCCCCCCCCCCCCCCCCCCACCACATAGTACAAATTTTTTTTTTACAAATATTTAAAATATAGCTCACCCTAAAATATTATTTTGGATCCACCCCTCTTCGTATTGTATATATATTTTAATTATAATATGTAATTTATATAGCCGAAAGTAAAAAGGAGTCCTAGCCATATGTATGTATCTTTATTTCGCACAAAATGTTGACAATATATATAAATGTTGTCGTCGATGATCAATCGACATAGATAGATGTAACACATTAAATAATATACAATTATGTGAAAACAAGTACACCTGTGAATTGTATGTAATTACTCATTTGGAGTGATGGATTGGTGATCCTTATCAATGACTACTTTAAGTAGAAGCCACATATATGTATAGACACCCCAAATTAATCTTTAATGGATATCCCTTCAAAATGTTTGAGAAAGGGACAGTTTAGTTAGATCAAAGCCAGTGGCTCCCTCCAAAATGTTTGAGAACAGGACAGTTTAGTTAGATCAAAACCAGTGGCTCTCTCTCTGTGGGATTCTGAATTTTGCAAAATTCTACTCCAAGGTGGAGTGTTTAAAAAAAAAAAGAGCACTCCAAGGTGGAGTGTTTGAAGACACAAATTTTAATGGAACTTTGTCATTATTCATCTCACTTGTAAAGATCAACTCCTTGGTTTGGCAAAAATTGGTATCAAATGTAAGACTAATTTAGGAATATATATATCAATCATCTTGGTCAAATTGGGAGATCACCGGTCATGTTGACCTTTTAAATAATGTGATTTTTTAGGATATATATTAAAAAAATCAAGAATTAAATTATTTTCAAAATTCTTTATAAATTTTTAACTTTTCAAGTATATTTATTCTAATTGAGTTGATCAATAGCTCGTTGGAAATAGCTTTTTAATATATACATATGATTGTGAAATGAATTTTTTTTTCAGAAATGACTATTGCATGATGAAAAGTGAGATAAAAAATTGAAACACATATTTGACCCAAAATTAGCTATTTATCACATATATTCTATTATTTCTCAATCTAAATCTAATTAAAAAAAATGATTATGTGACATGATTACCACTATTCATTCAATATATCATTATTATAGATAAATGAATATTAAAATGATAGATTTGATAAATATCTCATATTATCTTTTAAAATATTAAAAATATGTTTTTTCTATTCATACCCTTTAGTATAAAATCAAGGACCATTTATAGCAAAGGGCAAAATTAAAAAATTAAAGTGTTACACAGAAAGGAACAAACCTGGAACAACATGATAAAACACTTTTTGTTAGTATAATAAATAGATTAATCTCTATGAAATATTATTCATTAATATGCATCACACGTGGAGCTCTCATGGGATACCCATGAATATGTTGGGTTTTTATCCATTAAATAATATTTCAAATTAATGTCTTATTAAAGATTTGATTTTAACAGCTTTTACATAAAAAAAAATGCTTAAATTGTTTCAGTCGCGTATCATGAAAATGAGTTTTTAAATAGAGATATATTTTTTAATCTCATTGTTTTTATTAAAAGATAAATAATCCTGGCATGTGACACACATGTCTTATTTAATTTAAATGTAAATAAATAAAATATGAATCCTTTTAATCTCTTGATTTTTAGCTCCCCCCCAACCAAATTTTCTTGAACCCTTTAAAAAAATTTGATACATCCATCCTATTTTTAGTCTTTATATAAGTGCGTATAAATTCGTATTGTATATATTATAATTATAATATGTTATCTATATACCCGAAAGTATAAGTGAGTCTAGCTAGATGCATGTATCTAATTTATTTCTTACAAAATGTTGACACTATATATAAATGTTGTGGATGATCAATCCACATAGATAGATGTAACACATTAAATTTTAGAATTATGTGAAAACAAGTACTTTACACCTGTGAATGGTATGTAATTACTCATTTGGACTGTTGGATTGGTGATCCTTATCAAAGACTACTTAGGTAGAAGCCACATACATGTATAGATACCCCAAATTAATCTTCAAAGGACATCCCTCCAAAATGTAAGAGAAAGGGACTGTTTAGTTAGATCAAAACCAGTGGCTCTGTCTGTCTGTGGTTCTGATTTTAGCAAAATTCAACTCCAAGGTGGAGTGTTTGAAAACACACAAATTTTGGTGGAACTTTGTCATTATCATCTCACTTATAAAGTTCAACTCTTTGGTTTGGAAAAATTGGTATAATATGTAGGACTAATTAGGAATATATATATCAATCATCTTGGTCCAATTGGGATATCACCAGTCACCACTGGCCTTTTTTTTATGATCTGCTAATTTGCAATAGAGACCAATTTATTCCAAGGATATTATTCAACCATGTTGTTTGTGTAAATTATGCCAAACCGATTAAACTTGAATTACATGTAAGCCATGTATAGTGTTTTCAAGTTTACATATAAACATGACCAAAATATTTTGTCTGTCAACGAAAATTTAATTTAGGGAGCAATTTGATATATATAGGTATTTTTATGGAGTTATATGAACTTAAAGAAAAGTCAGTGAATTATATAGATTTTTCCCTATTCTAAAATAGATGATAGAATAATCAATATTTTATTTGATTGATTTTTAATTTTTCTCACTAAAAAAACATAATAATGAAAATTTTAAAGATTGGTCAATCAAAAATAAGATGGATAAAAAAGGCTACTAAAAATTATTCGATTAAATAAAAATTTAGTGTAAATAATTCGTTTTCATCATATATATATGCACATATATTTGGGAAACAGTTTTTCTTTCATAAAAAAATGGGGAAATTAATTAGAGATCCCAGCCTATCCCTCGTTATTTTTAGGTCCCTGGACCTTTTCAAGATATTTCTAAGTCCCTAACCCCTTATTTAATTATTTCTACGTCCAAACTAACAGCTGCCATTTCATCTCCCATGCGAAATGTCCTTCCTGCCCCTCCTACTTAATCTTTCTCTCTCTCTCTCTCTCCCAATTTTCCCCCCAAAATTCTTCTCTCCCCAAAAACCCTTTCACTTCAAAGCCCTAAAAAATCAACCGATCGTCCTCCCTCCGTCGACGGAAATGTGCATCGACGGTGACACCCACGATTTCTGCATCCATCGGCGATGACACTCACGAACAAAGAATCCATCGACGGCGACGCCAACGAACCTAAAAGCCTTCTCGACATCGACGCTGACGCCAACGATTATCCACCGCCGCGACATCCTCCTCCTTAGAGTACGTCAAACTCATCCCTTTCATCACCTGATATATAAAATTAGTATATATTTTAGAGGATCTGTTGATATGAATTTACAATTTGGGTACTTTGTTAATTTATTACGGTACACTATTATCATGTATGTATATGACCTCATTTAGGCTTTGATAAACAACTAATGTATTGGATGCACAAATTTTGGGTGGATTTGCTGCTTATGCTTTACGTAGGCATGATTGACATCTTGGCTTTTATTATTGTGTCGGGTAGTTTGTTAGCACACTGTAATATCTTAATAGTCCACTGTTAAGCTTATTGGTACACTCGTAAATCTTTGTGGTACAATGTTAAACTAATGATAGCATTTGTTCAAGTAAAATTACTTAAGTAAAATTACTTTAACAATTCATTGTGAATGAGATGTATGGCTTCATGTGTTGGTTGAGAGGATGTGACACATTCATGTAAAAAGAGGAAGAGGAGGGTGAGGAGGAGGGGTAGGTGGAGGAGGAGGAGTTGTATAGGAGGGAAAAAAAGAAAGATTGGCCTTTGGAGGGTTTCTGAAGAGAGGACTGGACACTGTGAAGCTTGTACACAGAATGTATCTAGATCTAGAGGTTAAAGAAAGAAAATGAGATGTGTAGATTCATTTGTGCGCTGATGTTCATGGTGGATTCATTTGGTTCATTGGGTTTATTTTATAATTTATTGTTTCTATGCTTGTTTGTATTTAAAAGTACTTATATTGTTTAATTCCTGATTTTTATTTCTTTATGTGATTTTTATGTGTTTATATTTTTATTTTTACACATTGTATAGGATTGAAAAAAGGTTCGAATAGAGAATTTGACACTAAGAAGATGCCCGAGGTTTAACATGGTACCCAAAATTCTTCTGAAGTATAAAGCTCATTCCAAAGCTCCTTCTAAACCATCCAATGAATCCTCTACTCAAAACCTTTCATAGAAGCTCCTTTCAATCCACCAACCAAATCACCTACTACAAAGCCGCCCACAAAAGCTCCTTCTAAGCCTTCAATCAAATCTCCTACGCAAAAGTTGTCCACAAAAGCTTCTTCGAAGCCTTCCACCAAATCCAGTCCACTAGAGCAGTCTACAAAAGCTCTTTTGAAGACATCCACTAAATCCCCTACTCCAAAGCAGTCCACAAAAGCTCAGTCCAAGCCATCTACCAAAGCTCCTTCCAAGGAATCAACCGAAGCCCCTCCGAAGAAAAAAGTTCAGAAGAAATCAGTCAAGTAGTGCAATGTTTCTATGGAAGAAAATAGAGGTAAACAATTATTTGTCCTACTTATTGATTTCTTGAAAATATATTCTGTTATGTATGTGCATTGTAATATAATCTGGGTACACTGTTAATCTTCATGGGTACAATATTGAAATATATTTTCAAAATTAAAGAGTGTACTTTGATGGGTTAGAATGGACTATAATTTAAGACATTTTTTCTCAGTACATTGTTATCTTTATGTGTAAGTTTATCTTTATCTTTATTATTATTATATTTATTAGTTTGTTATATTGCTTTTTGTATATTAATTTATAAACTTTTGTATAGGCCTGATTTTATGAACATGTTAAAGGAGATCGGTGGAAACCCATGGGACATCATGTGTCCTCACGGTTATTTAAATAGGTCATGAAGATGAAGAGAATGAGTGAAAATAATGTCAACCACTTCAATGTGAAAATATTTGGGGTATATGTCATATTCATTTTTGGTGATGAATCTTCATTATGCTAACTGTTTTTTTATAATAAGTACACTGTTATATCTCACTAGTACACTTTTAAATATTCATATTAAACTGTTATATCTTATTAGTACACTGTCAATAGGTATACTGTTATTTATTACAGGTTATTAGAAGCCTCACTCCCGATGATGGTGAAATGTGGCTCCTTTGTGGAGGCCCCAAGAAAGAAGTCAAGTAGAAAAACATTCCATTGAATTATTGAAAATGTGATGAGAAGGATGAGGATGAACCTGTCTTGGTGGCACCCAAGAAGAGTTTGACACAACACGTGTCTGTCGATTTGAAGAAGAGAAAACTCTCACTCATTAGACAATATCAGTATATGAGATTGATGAAGAGATGCAAAAGGCTGGGAATAGAGGTGGATGCTATGAAGGTTGAGAATGCCCTTCTGGATGCCCTGAGAGCTGAAATGGAAGTACTTCAGGATGAGAATGCCAGTCTGTTGGCTGAGGAAGCGGTGAATAAGGAGAAAAAGGGAAAAAAAGGAGGAAAGTCATGATGATGATCATGATGATGACTAATTGACTTATGATCTTTTTGGTGATCTTGAGATCGGTGATGAAGAGGAGCAAAAAATCCTTGAGGAGCATGCTCCATTTTGCTCCCAATCATGCTCCCAGGCATTGGAGAAGTCCCTATCCACCCAGACAATAGACCTGTCTAGGTCCATCATGCCTTTCAATCAAGTCCCACTGAAGGAGTGATTGATAAGGGTCCGAAGCTTACATCCTATGTTGACCTTATGAAGAGGAGATCAAGGACCATATCTCACCTCTTCCGTTCTCCGTATATGACATGTAATTTGGCCAGGAAATTGGCTAAGAAGATGGAGGAAACAGTCATCATAATTTCATCACAAACGGAAGATGTTCTTTCTATTTGTTCATCACCACCAAATCGCAAGAAGCTGGCAGCAAGGGAGGGAAGAGAGTGCGGGTAAACATGCTTGCATGACTGCATTGTTTATTTTTATAGTTATACTGTTAGCCCATGTTAGGTACACTATTAATCGTTAAAGGTACATTGTTAAAGTATTATAGTACATTGTTAATTCCTAATTATATATATATATATATATATATATATATATATATATATATATATAGGGAAGTGATTACGTGCGGTCGTGCGGTCGGTGCGTCCGCGATCACGGGCCGTCGATCACGGGTCCATCGCATCGGACGGTCGGGTGCGAATCACGTCGACCGTTGGATGCGATGGACCCGCGATCGGACGGCCCACGACCGCGACCGCACGACCGCACAACCGCATATTATCATCCGCGTATATATATATATATATATATATATATATATATATATATATATATATATATATATATATATATATATATATATATATATATATATATATATAGGGTCTCGATTATATGCGGTGTGCGGTTTTGTTTTGTTAGGTACGGTTTGTATATGTATATATATATAGGTATCCCAATAATATATAATAATCACATAAAATCTACACCCTAAACCAACACATAACAAACCCAGAACTTGAACTAAAAAAAAATCACCATGACAGACCTTGTTTCATATAATAAATTGAATAAAAAATTGAATGATAGAAATCCCAAAGTGATTCAAATCTTAGAGACACCATTAACTTACAAATTTTTAGATTTTTTTTACACACTCTTCATTGGATAACCCCATTAATTTAGAAACTCATTTTTGAAGAATCAAAGACTACCGAAATTCTTACCGTACGTAGATGCCAGACGGTGATGCTGGAACGGGAGGCGCAGACGTGTTGGAAGGGGAGACGGGGCGTGCCGGGACGAAGAGGTGTCGGAAGGGAGGCCTACGAGGGGAGGAGGTTGTAGCTTTTGGGGTTGTTGAAGAAACAGTGAGGATAGAATGAGAGGGAAGAGAGAGGGTTTGATTTTTCCTTTTCAAGTTGGTGAATAAAAACAGAGGAGATGGTGAAAGGAGAGGGAAGAGAGAGACTAGGGATTTCAATCCCATCCGAGTGTCACCACTCTTTTTTGTTTTTCTTTAAATGACTGTCCGATCGATGGACCCTCGATCGGACGACTCAAAATGCAAACCGCACCTAACAAAACAAAACCGCACACCGCACGTAATCACGACCATATATATATATATATATATATATATATATATATATATATATATATATATATATATATATATCGGTTCATTGATTATGCAGTACCTGGAGAAAGAGGAGGAACTACCAGGAAAAGTTGTTACTTTCAGATGAAGATAAGGAACTCATCGAGGTTTTGAAAACATTAATTTGGAAGTTATGAAAACATTAATTTGGATAAAGTTGGATCCACACATCTTGTGAATGTCATACATTGTCTCAACATTTTCATTGTTCAAAAGAGTCGTTCTCATATTTGTTTGAACGGGAATGTCGTACTTCAAAATGACTTTCGACGCATCGAACTTGCATCTTTCACATAATTTACTTACAATATCTTAAAGTGTTGAAGTTCTACCAACATGAACTACTCGTGTGGTAGTTATCGTGACGGGAGGTGAATTTGAGTGGGAGAACCTCCAATTCATGTGGATGGGTGGAAAAGAGGGGAGTAAATGAAAAATACTAAAGACATTGAGGGGTAAAAATGAAATGAAATGGAAAAAATATAACACCAACAAAATGGAAAGACCTAGAAAAAATACGTTCACTTATTAGGGATCAGAAATAACTTCATAAATATGAGGGACCTAAATATAATAAATGAGATGATAAATCAAACACTTAAAAACGGGTTGGCCCAAAGGAAAGTTGGCCCACGATGTCTGCAACTCCAATCCCACAGATGTATGCCACGTGTCAATTGACCAAAATCAAATCCGTTCAAAGTCATAGATGATAGGTAAAAATAAATTAAATAATTCAAATTTTATTTCAATAAAAAATTTAAAAAATTAAATTTGATTTAGGCTGCGTTTAGATATTAAATTAAAACGATAAGATTCTGTTTATCGCTATTTTTAATATAATTGGAAGCTTCTTCTGATCTTGGCCTAAACATAGAACTGATAGATATTTTTGTCAGCTTTCCAACAGAAGTTCTATCTTCTAAAGTGGACTTTCTTACGAGAAGATATGGTTGTTCGAGTCGAGGTTGCGCTAATTATTAGTGGAAGGGCAATTTGGTAATTGTCTATTTCATTGAATTGTTTGAGTCGGTGGAGGTAGGGGTGGTAAATGAGCCGAACGAGACGAGCTTTGACATTTTCAAGCTCGACTCGTTTATAAAAGAGTCGAGTCGAGCCGAGCTGATCCAAGCTCACGAGCCTCAACGAGCGTAGCGTTCTTCTTCACTTTAAGGTTTTTAACGGTTGAAAATAAAATTTTAGTCTAAATAATCAAATTCATGAGCCTAAATGAGCATAACTTTGCATTGATTTAATGTTCTAATTTTACAAATGAGTTTAGTCAAGCTTTAATTAAGTTTTTTATAACTCAAAAGAGTCGAATTTGAACACAAAATGAAGTTCGATCCAGGTCTCGAGCATAACCGAGCTTTAAAAATTGTTTAAACTCGTTCATTTGTCTAATTGAACCAGCATGAACGAGCTTAAACCGAGCCGTGCCCGAGCAGCTTGATTCGTTTACCGGTCCTAGGTGAAGGCTTATATATTGAGAGAGAGGGGGGGAGGTCGTCCGAGGTTCGTTTTCAATGGAAATGAAAGGAAGATTTGAAAAAATTGGGAAAAGCTTCGTTGAGCAATTTTCGTGCTGCATTGGGTAAAAATTCTTGTTCATTTCCTAGTTATTATTTATATGGGGTTGTTTTATTTAAGTTTTGAATAAAAAAATATGATTTGGGACAGAAATATGAATATGTTTTTGGTACTGGATAAATAGGAATTTGAGGGTTGATTTTACGATATCAATTTGGGTTTGTAGTGAGGATATCATTTTGTCTTGATGGATTTGAGGATTACTTGATTAATGGAGTTCTATTTTAGTATCTAATTGAAGTTATATTTTGATATGTGGGTTCCTCTTTACGTGGATTATGAGCTGGAATAGGCTGAGTCCAGCTTGGGGTTGTGAATTGTGAGGTAAGTAACCCGATCGATATTTGCTTGTTCCATTCCATTCCACGTGGTATTGTTGTAAGTAACCCTATTGACATTTGCCTGTTTTCTTCCATTCCACTTTGTATTGTTGTAAATGACACAATCGTTATTTGTTTGTTCCATCCAGTTCGACGCTTCATTGTTGTTGGTTACATATCATTTGAGTTTGTTATACTTCCTATTATTGGTTGAGCCCTATAGTGTGGCTGGTATCATTGTTTGTTATATATTATATTGGTGTGGTTGGAAATGGATGACCACGGATGACTATTGATATCAATTCCTCAGCGTGTATGAGTATGTATGGGTCTTGTAGGGTGGCTCGAAGATAAACCCTACCATGCCTGCACGACGGGGGGGGGGGGGGGGGGGGGGGCAGGTAGCGTGATGTCCGCAGTGGACGTTCTGAGGGCCACACGCGAGGTTGAGTAGATGAGTGTATATGTGGAGTACAGCTTAGACGTGTGGGCTGAGGTGAGGTCGTGGAAGTGTTCAATCTATGTGGTTTAGATGTTTCGAGGACCACCGTGAGTATATTTGACATTGTTGGTGTTCTTCATATTAGAGAGAGTTTGAGAGTATCAGTGCATTCCTTCCTGATTATGAGTCGCATTTCAGAGTATCATTTCTCAATCATTAAGGTGCACCCTAGTGATATCTATTGACAGTATCAGTTGTGACTTGTTAGTTGTGTATTCATTTCTTGTTCATTGGGGAGTTGATCAGCATTGTTATTCTTTTTCCTTTCTGTGGATATTTCATACAGTGGTTTCATTTTGTATTTATTATTTGGCCTCATGTTTATTGATATGTTTGAGCTAATTTCATTTATTTGAGCTTCACCTTTGAGTTATTGTGCGTGGAATGTCTGACTTACTTATTGAGCATCTTTCGCTCATTCCATTCATTTCTCCTATTTTTGTAGAGTAGAAGCGGGGTTTCTGGGCGTTGGTTTTGTATCCTTTTGGTGTCACGTCCAGTTGGGGATAGGTAGTTATAGATGTATATATTCTTGATGTTTTGGATCTGTACATGATTATTTTGGTAGAGGCTGGTCTAGCGAACTAGGCCTGTGTTAAATGCTCTGTATATAAGGATGACTGTATATGAGGTGTGTTAGATGTTCTGTTGACTACGTAAACTTTATTGAGTGAGTTTCGATAGGTGATTATATATCTGGTTGATTATCTATTATCCCAGGGTTGTTATCATATGAGATCATATAGGATGGATATTTCGATGTTTAAAAGAAAAGGAAAAGATTATGGTGAGTTTTTAGGCACGTGACATGATCATGCCGTCGTTTTTTGGCACGGGCCGTCACAGTCGGTATCAGAGCTTAGGTGGTGCGCACGTGCCGACGGTTACACGGGCCGTCACAGTTGGTATCAGAGCTTAGGTGGCGTGCATGTGCCGGCGGTTTGGGACACGAGCCGCCACAGTTGGTATCAAAGCTTGGGTGGCGCGCATGTGTCAGCGTTTTAGGACACGGGCCGCAACAGTTGGTATCAGAGCTTGGGTGGCGCGCATGTGTTGGCGTTTCAGGACACGGGCCGCCACAGTTGGTATCAGAGCATAGGTTAGGCCTCATTGAGTCGATGGAAAATTTAAGCTGAAGTTCAACAGAGCCATAAGTTTGGATTTTCAGTATAGGGTTGTGTACACAGCATATTTGGGATTGGATGAGAAGTTAAGAGTGAAGGTAGGAGTTATCTTTTATTTTGTATTGCAGGTATTTGATCAAGGATGTTGCTTCTTGAGATTCATGCTAGGCGTACAATATTGAAGTTCTTCACCTGTCCTATGTTGGAGAGAACCTCTTTTGTGGAACGAGAAGTAGATGAGATTGCTATGATGATTGGAGTGATCGAGTTGGAGGACCAGAAGGTCTCTTCTGTGTTTTGTGGATTTGGAGGACCAAATCTTGTTTAAGGGTTTTAGGATGTAACGATCCGTACCCTCTTATACTATTTATGCTAATATTTACATGTTTGGATTGCAGGATATGATAATCTTATGCTCTTGGGGTTTTGGTGTTTATTCTCCTTGAAGTCCAGAATTTGCATTAATTTTTGAAAAGCACCTTCGAGATATATTTGGGATTCATACTCAACATGTCTTCATTTTTGAGTCACCTTTCATATAAAATTAGTTTGGTGTTAGTTGAAGCTATATTAGAAAAGTTATGGTTGTTTTACCGTATCTGCCCTTAGAAGAAGAAATCGCGAGGTCTTCTATTTGCCGCTATTTTTAATATAGTTGAAGGCTTCTTCTGATCTTGGCCTAAACATAGAAATGATAGATATTTTCGTCAGCTTTTCAATAGAAATTTTATCATCTGAAGTGGACTTTCTTACGAGAAGATATGGGTGTTCGAGTCGAGGATGCGCAAATTATTAGTGGAAGTGCAATTTGGTAATTGTCTGGATTTCTCTATTTCATTGAATTGTTTGAGTCGGTGGAGGCTGATATATTGAGAGAGAGAGGGGGGGAGGTCGTCCGAGGTTCATTTTCAAGGGAAATCAAAGGAAGATTTGGAAAATTTGGGAAAAGCTTCATCGAGCAATTTTCGTGCTGCATTGGGTAAAAATTCTTATTCTTTTCCTTGTTATTATTTATATAGGGTTGTTTCATTTCAATTTTGAATAAAAAATTATGATTTGTGAAATATGAATATGTTTTTGGGACTGGATGAATATGTATTTGAGTGTTGATTTTACGATATCAATTTGAGTTTGTAGTGAGGATATCATTTTGTCTTGATGGATTTGAGGATTACTTGATTAATGGAGTTCTATTTTAGTATCTAATTGAAGTTATATTTTGATATGTGGGTTCCTCTCTACGTGGATTATGAGCTGGAATAGGCTGAGTCCAGTTTGGGGTTGTGAATTGTGAGGTAAGTAACCCGATCGATATTTGCTTGTTCCATTCCATTCCACATGGTATTATTGTAAGTAACCCTATTAACATTTTCTTGTTTCCTTCCATTCCACGTTGTGATGTTGTTTGTTTGTTCCTTCCAGATTGACGCTTCATTGTTGTTGGTTACATATCATTTGAGCTTGTTATACTTCCTATTATTGGTTGAGCCTTATAGTGTGCCTGGTATCATTGTTTGTTATATATTATATTGGTGTGGTTGGAGATGGATGACCACGGATGACTATTGATCTCACTTCCACAGCGCGTATGAGTATGTATGGGTCTTGTAGGGTGGCTCGAAGATAAACCCTACCATGCCTGCACGACGGGGGGGAGGTAGCGTGATGTCCGCGGAGGCCGTTCTGAGGGCCACACGCATGGTTGAGTAGATGAGTGTATATGTGGAGTACAACTTAGACGTGTGGGCTGAGGTGGGGTCGTGGAAGTGTTCAATCTATGTGGTTTAGATGTTTCGAGGACCACCGTGAGTATATTTGAAATTGTTGGTGTTCTTCATATTAGAGAGAGTTTGAGAGTATCAGTGCATTCCTTCCTGAGTATGAATTGTATTTTAGAGTATCATTTCTCAATCATTAAGGTGCACCCTAGTGATATCTATTGACAGTATCAGTTGTGACTTGTTAGTTGTGTATTCATTTCTTGTTCATTGGGGAGTTGATAAGTGATGTTATTCTTTTTCCTTTCTGTGGATATTTCATACAGTGGTTTCATTTTTATTTCATTTATTTGAGCTTCACCTTTGAGTTATTGTGCGTGGAATGTCTGAGTTACATTGAGCATCTTTCGCTCTTTCCATTCTATTTCTCCTATTTTTGTAGAGTAGAGGCGGGGTTTCTGGGCGTTGGTTTTGTCTCTTTTTGGTGCCACGTCCAGTTGGGGATAGGTAGTTATAGATGTATATATTGTTGATGTTTTGGATCTGTACATGATTATTTTGGTAGAGGCTGATCTAGCGAACTAGGCCTGTGTTAAATGCTCTATATATAAGGATGACTGTATATGAGGTGTGTTAGATGCTCTGTTGACTACTTAAACTTTATTGAGTGAGTTTAGATAGGTGATTATATATCTGGTTGATTATCTGTTATCCCAGGGTTGTTATCATATGAGATCATATAGGATGGATATTTCGATGTTTAAAAGAAAAGGACGTGCTCGTGCCGTCGTTTTTTGGCACGGGCCGTCACAGTCGGTATCAGAGCTTAGGTGGTGCGCACGTGCCGACGGTTACCCGGGCCGTCACAGTTGGTATCAGAGCTTAGGTGGCGTGCACGTGCCGGTGGTTTGGGACATGAGCCGCCACAGTTGGTAGCAGAGCTTGGGTGGCGCGCACGTGTCGGCGTTTCGGGACACGGGCCGCCATAGTTTCTATTAGAGCATGGGTGGTGCACACGTGTCAGCGTTTCGGGACACGGGCCGCCACAAACTCAAATTCAACTCAACCCGTCCTTAAACCTGTGAAACTCAACCGGAACCCGGCCAACCCATCAAGTTTAATTGGTTCGAGTTGGGTTGGGTTTGGATTGAGCTCGGATTGAGTTCGAGTTTGACTTATAAAATATGTCAATTTAAACAATTATAACTTTATAAAAGTACATGCTCCACACAAATCCTTACACTGAGAAGTCGCCTTGTTATCTTCCTCCTCTTTTCAAAGTTTGTAATTCGATTTTAGTAATAAAATTTGGTAGCAAATATATCTACCTCCAGTTTCCACAACAAAAAAAAATGCACCACACAAAAAAATAAGAAATATGAATTTAAGAAAAATAAATTTAAAATATAGAAATTAAACTATGTAAATCATAGATTATAGGTAAAAATAAATCAAACAATTCAAATTTTATTTCAATAAAAAATTAAAAAAATAAAATTTGTCTTAGGCTGCGTTTGGATATGAAATTAAAACGATAAGATTCTTAGAATTTTGTGTTTCAAACTCAGCTTTTTAAAAACATTGTTTTATTAGTTTTCAACTATACGATTTTTTGCTTACAAAAGGAAATGGTATTTTGGGAGTTAAACGCTCAAAATGTATTTGGAAACAAGTTTGAAATTTTTAGTTTTTCAAATGCCGGATATACTTAAATCAGATCCAACTGGGGCTTTTAAAGATTTAAATTTATCATACTTATTTCGGATTCTAGTTGGATTCGGTTTTTGAACCCTCAACCCAAACCCAACCCAACCCAAATTAGGTTTGGGTTTTGATTCAAGTTAACCCGCATGCTTTTACAACTCAAACCTGTCCAATTGGTAGGTGGATTTGAGTGGGATAAGCTCCAATCCATGTGAATGTTTAGGAGAGAAGGGACAAAAAGGAAATACAAAGGGCATTGGGAGGTAGCAATGAAATGAAAGAAAGATAACTCTAAGTGGATGGAAAGACCCAAAAATAATTTCATAAGTGCGTAGCAAGAAGATGAAATAGAGGTCATTTATAAGTGTTAGGAACCTAACAATAATAAGCGGGTAGTCTAACACTCTAACCCCCGTTTGGGGTGGAACATAAGCGTGGAATAGAGAAAAATACAAGAGAATAGCAAAAAAGAATTGTTTGTTTTGCTAAAATAAACTTTGATAGCTATGTCTGGATAAACTAGGATAAAACCTAATAACTATTCTCAGAAAAAAGCTATAATTGATTATTAGGGCTTATCTATACCAATTGATAAAAATACATTTCTTTGTCATTTTAAAAAAAAATTATTTTTCTTAACACTCTCTGCAGACATTACAAAAACCGTTACATCTATCATATCATACACACATCTCTCATATTTATTCACAAACACAAATAATTTTTGCGGGGGTATAATTGTTATTTAAAAGGTCATGAACTCTTCTACATCTCTTATCTGCCATGAATCAAACAACAAAAAGATTAATTTTACGTTTTTCAATGAGAATGACATAAAAGACAACCAAACAAAAATTTACCTATTCAGATTATTATGTATTCTTGTATAGCCATAAAGTACGAATAACCGTCATATAAGGGAAATGATCTCTAATTACTTTTCTCTTTAAGCCAAAACAAAGACTTTAATGAGTAAGCCCAAACAAAAGTTGGGCCCCACGATGTCGGCGGTGCCGACTCCCACAGATGTACAACACGTGTCAATTGACTTAAATCGAATCCGTCCAACATCGCACGTGCTTGCATATTTATTTTACGCTTTTACCACGCTGTTGCAACTTGTTGCTTTTAAAAACATTTTCTTATTCTTTGACATAAATAAAACGAAAAAATTAAATAAATAGAAACTAAGAAATTACTTAGGGATCCATGTGATCAACCACCTATTATTTTTAGATCTTTAAAAAATTTAAATTTTTTAGATCCTAAAATGATAAAAAATTATCTTTAGGTTCTTCCAGTCGAATGATTTTGAAAAATATTATCCGCACAATTATTTTAATACACTATAAATATTCTGCAATACATTATTAAGTATCTCAAGTACACTCTTAACACTTTTCAACACATTATTGACCTTCACATAAAATGCTCCCACCCAATTATTTCAGAACACTATAAACACTCTTTAGTACATTGTTAAGTATCGCAATACGCTATTAATGTTCCCCAGTATATTGTTAATTTTTTCGTAATTGGACGAGATGATTTTTGGTATGTTTAAACAACATTTAGTTGGAGAGACCTAAAGATAACTTTTCAACGCTTTAAGAACCTAAAAAAACTTAAAATTATTTAAGAACCTAAAAATAATAGATGGTGATCACATAACTCCTAATTAATGTTCTCAAATTTATTTTTTGGGTCATTTATGTGAACTATGCTTACGTATATTCAGATAACCTTTGAACATTCAACGCACGTGTTGACTTTTCATCTATGACTTCTCTCTCTCACATCCATATACATATAGCATGTGTATATATAAACCAAACCAAACCTATCTTCAACTCCCAACAATACAAAGATCACAAAAACAAACATCAAATCCAACTTGGTTTCTCTTAGATCCACATCTCTTCTCTTTTTAGGGTTTTGAAAGGTGTGCGTGTGTGTTTCAATATAATACAATGGAAACATTATCAATAGTAGATGTTCCTCCATATTTCCTATGCCCAATCTCTCTAGAGATCATGAAGGACCCCGTCACCC
Organism: Acorus calamus; assembly: GCA_030737845.1. NCBI lineage: Eukaryota > Viridiplantae > Streptophyta > Magnoliopsida > Acorales > Acoraceae > Acorus > Acorus calamus. Next base: position 26,688,943 of record CM060870.1, read on the forward strand.
TCTCCACCGGCATCACCTACGACCGCGACTCCATCGAAAGCTGGCTCTTCTCCGACAACAACTCCACCTGTCCCGTCACCAAGCAACCCCTCTCCGACTCCTCCGCCGACATCACAACCCCCAACCACACCCTCCGCCGCCTCATCCAGTCCTGGTGCGCCGCCAACGCCTCCGCAGACATCGAACGCTTCCCCACTCCCAAACCCCCCATCGACCGCTCCCGCATATCGACCCTCCTCGACGAGGCGTCAAACCCCTCCACGCGCCCAAACGCGCTGCGCGAGCTACGCTCGATCGCCGCGAAGAGCGAGAGGAACCGGCGGTGCATGGAGTCAGCGGGCGCGGGCGACGCGTTGGTCTCGATCATGAAACGAGAGACGGTGATCGAGGAGACGTTGTTGTGCCTTCTGCACGACCTCCAGCTCTCTGCGCGGGGGATGCGCGACGTGCTGAGGAGGCACGCGGACCTCATCGAGGTGCTCGCGCGGGTGATGCTGGCGAAGCGCGCGAGTGACCAGTGCCGCGCGCGCGCCGTCGTGCTGTTGAGGTCCGCGGTGGCCGCGGCGAACCCCAATCAGCTGATGAGCGCGCGCGAGGTGTTTGTGGCGGTGGTGGGGGTTATCCGTGACCGGATATCGGCCCAGGCGACGAAGGCAGGGCTGAAGGTGTTGGGGGAGCTGTGCGCGTGGGGGAGGAACCGCGTGCGCGCAGTGGAGGCGGGGGCAGTTGATGTGTTGGTGGGGATAGTGATGGAGGCGGGGGGGATAGAGGGACAGAGGGTGGTGGAGATGGGGTTGGTGGTGTTGGAGATTTTGTGTGGGTGCGCCGAGGGGAGGGAAAAGTTGGTGGGGAACGCAGGGGGGTTGGCGGTGGTGGGGAAGATGGTGTTGAGGGTGTCGAACGTGGCGAGCGAGAGGGGGGTAAGGATATTAAGCTCTATAGCAAGGTTTTCGGGGACGAAGGCGGTGCTTCAAGAGATGGCGGAGGTGGGGGTGGTGGCGAAGCTATGTCTGGTGTTGCGAGTCAGTTGCGATGTTAAGACGAAGGAGAAGGCGAGGGAGATTCTGAGGTTGCATGCGAGGGTTTGGAGAAACTCTCCTTGCATTGCCCCATATTTGCTCTCTTCTTACCCTAATTAGTATATGATGTTTATATGTTGATTTTTTTTTTATCATGTTAGGATATTGGGCATTGGAGAATTTGATGTCCACACAAAGCCCTCAAAATTAAATACTGCTTATACCATTTTTTTTCTATGTAAATCATTTTTTATGTTTCTCTCAATTTGATGTTAACATTTGAAACTATTTCACGATTTCCTTATTTATCATAATTTGTTTGTTTTCTCTCCTCACCTATAACACAAATCTAACATATTAGTTTGGAAATTATCTTATGTTCAACCAAACATATGTAATAAATCCTTTAAATATAATGAAATTACCACTTAAGATTTATTCAAACATTAATTTAACACATTTTATGTCCTTGGGGGAATTTCATATATATATATATATATATATATATGAAAATAAATTGTTGAAATTAAGTTTTATATGGGACTTGATCTTAACCAACTTACAATTAGCTATTTATGTGTATATCATGAAATCAAATACTGAAATATGAGATGGAAAATTTAAGTGAACTGATTGAATGAACAATCTAATCCATCACTGTAGACCTTCTTTTGGTTAAAGTGATTATGAAAAAAAGAGAGATATATTATGATAAACAAATTTCAATAAATAATTAACGTTTTTGTTCATTGATGTCTGTGT